>KL647306.1:1619834-1630082 GCA_000727475.1 Sarcocystis neurona
ATATATATATATATATGGCGTGTGGAAGGTCACATATACACGCGGTATACATACATATATATATATATATGGCGTGTGGAAGGTCACATATACACGCGGTATACATACATATATATATATATGGCGTGTGGAAGGTCACATATACACGCGGTATACATATATATATACATATATAAATATATATTTATGTAGCGTGTGGAAGGTCGCATATACACGCGGTATATACAGACACACATGCGTCCACCCATATTGATTCATATATACACATGGCTCTCTCTCTCTCTGTATAGACACGTCATCTATATATGTTGAATACCGCTGTCCTTATGTATTTCTGCATATACATATATCTCCCTGTAGATTTGTCCGTCTGTATAGATCCAGACATGTATATATATGAGTATGTAGATGTATACCCAGTTGTGGGTATATATATGTACATGTGTATGTTTGACTGTGTAAAAGCTATATATCTATGTGTCTATATAATTGTAGACATATATATAGACATATACATATATGTGTGTGTGTGTAGACTCATACATATGTGTAGCTGTAGATTTACAAGTCTGTGTCTATACAGAGATGTGAGTGTACACATCTATATATGTAGATGCATATGTAGAGGTAGGTATATATTTGTATATGTGTATGTACGCCTATGTGTATGTGTCTATGTATATAATTGTAGACATATACATATATACATAAATATACAGATGTAGACATGTATATGTGTATGTGTCTACGTATATGTGAAACTGCATATGTATGTAGATATAAATCTATTCGTGTACGTATTCGTAGATCTGCATATATGTGTCTACGCATGTGCCCACGCATGCAGATGTATATATGAAAAAAAGTGTATGTCTAGGGGCGTATATGCATGTGGAGGTGTACCGCGTGTGTGGGTGTAGACGCAGATATACGCAGATGTAGATATGTACATATATGTAGATGTATATTTCTCTACGTGTAAATATGCATCTATTATGTGCCGAATCATGGACACGTGTATAAACGCAAAAGGACACATACATATATGTACATACATGCGTATATATATATGTATATACGCAGATTTCTACGGATATATATACATGTAGTTGCACATATATATGTACGTGTACACATTCTTCTGTACGTACGAGTGTGTGTATGTATGTGAGGACTTTCTATATATATACATGTATGTGTATACACATATATGTAATATGTACATTTGTGTACGTGTTTATGGAGACAACGTAGTCTTTTGGTGTTGTTTGTTCTGCTGCGTCGCCGCAGCAGGGCATGCAGATGTGTGGAGACAGCTTCTTTATATACGTACGAACATATGGTTCTGTGTTCGCTTATACACAGATTTTCCTGCAGAGCGACACCTCCATATATTTCCATATAGAGAGATGGACATGCATACAGACGCGGATCTGCAGTACAAATATATATATGTTTGTGTTTACACGCTGTCCCGGATCCATCTTCTCTGTACGTAGATCAACAGACATATATATACAGGTGTCTCTGCATGCGCATGCGCACGAGTATCTCTACGGACATTCGTGTGGACGCAGCTCCATCTTCTCAGTGTGCTCCGTCTTCTCTGTGCTTCCACACGAAGATTGCTGCAGCTGCTGCTCCTCTTGCTGCTGCTCCTCTTGCTGCTACTTTCTTTGCTGCTGCTCCTCTTGCTGCTGCTCCTCTTGCTCCTGCTCCTCTTGCTCCTGCTCCTCTTGCTCCTGCTCCTCTTGCTCCTGCTCCTCTTGCTCCTGCTCCTCTTGCTCCTGCTCCTCTTGCTCCTGCTCCTCTTGCTCCTGCTCCTCTTGCTCCTGCATTATGCGCGCAGTTGCAGCTCTGAAGGATGACCTTGCTGCTGTACGTTTTCTCGTGTCGCTGCTGTTGTTTCCGCTGCTGCTTCCTGCGCTTTGGCAGGTGCTGCGGCTGCTGGCGTGTCGACCCACCGCTTCCTGCGCGCTCTCTAGCGCGGCAACGTGTGCCCCTTGCTGATGCTGCTGGTCCTCCTCATGCCTCCTATCTGCTGCTGCTCTACATCTGCTACTGCTACATGTCTGCTGCTGCTGTAGATCTGCTGCCGCTATATATCCGGTGCTGTTGATGCCGGTGTGGCGTGTAGCCGCTGCTGCTGCACTCGCTGCTGAGCGATGATCCACATGATTTTGAGCCGCTGTCTCCGGGGTGTCGGTGTTGCGGCTGTCTCCCTGGGGCCCCTGCCGTCTCTGCTGTTGCTGTGCGCATGCTGCTGCTGCTGCTGTGCGCGTTCTTTTTTCAGAGCTGTTGCTGCTGCTGGTGCTGCGGGTTCCGCTGCTGCTGTAGATCTGCTGCTCCTGTGTGCTCCTGCGCCAGAGCTGCTGCTGCTGCTGCCATTTCCTCTCTACTTCCGCCCCTGGTTCTGTTGCTGCTGCTGTCCGTGGCGCGCGCTCTCTTCAGAGAGGCTGCTGTTGTAGGTTGGCGCCAGTTCAAGAACGTGTGGCAGCAGCTTCACCGCGAAGTGCTGCTGTATGACATACAACGCACCGGGAACGTGATTCTCCTCTCTCCACAGCAACAGCAGCAGCAGCAACGGGGGCAGCAGGAGCAGCAACAGCAGGAGCAGCAACAGCAACAGCAGGAGCAGGAGCAACAGCAGCAGCAGCAGCAACAGCAGCAGCAACAGCAGCAGCAACAGGAGCAGCAGCAACAGGAGCAGCGGCATCAGAAGCGGCAGCATCAGGAGCAGCAGGCACAGGAGCGGCCACAGGAGCAGCGACAGCAACAGCAGCAGGGACGGCAACAGCAGCAGCAACAGCTGCACCAGCAGTATCGCCAGAGGAGGGGAGCCGGGGCGCAGCGTCCTCACCAGGACGAACAGGGACAGCAGCAGCAGGCTTATCTTCATGGTGAGTTGTCGTGCTCTACTGCAAGTGAGAACCGAAGGAGGGTAGGCAGGAGCAGCAGCAACATTCCCTCAGAAGCAGCAGCAGCTGCCACACCTGCTACAGCAGTGCTAGCTCGAAGCGCAGCAACGAGCACTGGCAGTTGTCTTCCTCAAGAGAAGAAAGAGATTCCCCTGGCCTCGTGTCTTGCAGCCTCTAAGGAAAGGAGCCTACCGCTGCTGCTGCAGGATTCTGATGTGTGGGGTTGCTGCTGCCAGGAGGCTGAAATGTGGGACTGCTGCTACTGGATATACTAAAAGCAGGTGGTGCCGCTGCTGTGCTGAAAAGACGCGCTCGCCTGCTGGTGCGCTGCTGCTGGTGGGGAAAGTGCTGCGCAGGTTCTTCTCTGTGGAGAACGTGAGGTGCTGCTGGTCTTGCTGCTGCTGCATCTGCTTCTTCTTCTCCCACTGCTGAAGTAGTCGTGCTCCAGCAGACCACCCTGCTGTGCTGCTGCTGCTGCTGTGCCGTCCCAGCGCCTGCCAATGTTGTTGCTGTTGCGCTCCTGCTTCGGTTTTGCTGCTGCACTCGAACAGGATCACTTCTGTAGTAGATCCGCTCGTTCACCGTCACAACGACAGACAACTGCTCTCTGCTGCTGCTGCTCCTCCTCTCTCTGCTGCTGCTCCTCCTCTCTCTGCTGCTGCTCCTCCTCTCTCTGCTGCTGCTCCTCCTCTCTCTGCTGCTGCTCGTCCTCGCTCTCCTGCTGCTGCTGCTCTACGTCGCCCCGCTGCCGCTGCTCCTCCTTCTCGCTCTCCTGCTGCTGCTCGTCGTCTTCTTGCTTTCGTGCCGCTGCTGCACCTTCTCTCTCTCTGCTGCCGCTGCTGCTGCTCCTCTCTGTGCTGCAGTTGCACCTCCTTTCTCTCCTGCTGCTGCTTTTCCTCCTCCTCTCCTTCTCCTCTCCGTCCGCAGATCCTCCAGGCTGCTGCTGCTGCTCTGCTGCTCCTGCTCCTCTTCTGTCGCTTGTGCTGCCCTGAACCCTGCAGAACTCCTTCTGCTGCTCTCTGCCCGCGACGGCTAGCTGGCGGAGTCTTGCTGCTGCTGCTCTTGCCCCATCTTCTCCACCGTGTCTGCTGCTGTGCGTTCGCCTCCTCAATGCTTTTGCTGCTGCGACTGCTTCTTCTCTTTCCTTTCTGCTGCTTCTCATGTCTCTTGCAGCGTCTGACCTAGCTGCTATATTGACCGGGTTCGTAGAACCTGCTGCGATGGAGAGTCTCTTCCTGCGCGTGCGGCAGCTGCAGTTTCCCTCGGATTTGCTTGTCTCTGTTGACTCTATTTTCCTCTTCGACAATATCTGCAGGTATCACACATCCATACGCCTGCCCCTACATAATTCTCCGCCACGTTTCCTCTTCCTTTGCATCTTCTGCTTCTCTTTGTCCCGCCTTTACCATCCGTACACCTGAACCTTCATATATATATACAGACGTAATCATATATATGCAAATGTATATGTATGCCTCCATATTCGAGGAGCTATAAAAATAGCCTCCCTTCATCTACGAACATATATATAAAGTTATATGTGAATGTATCTGTATGTGGAGATGTCTGTAGAGACGGCTATCTTCTGGTTGCTGACGTCGTGCTGCTGGTTCGATTTGTCGAGTAGGCGATGTCGGTTGAGTTCTCTTCTACGATTCTTCACTTCTTTTTAACGTGTACGATCTGCACCTACGTACACATGAATTCTACGTACATATATATATATATGTTACGGACGTATACATCGCCTACGTATACGTGTTCCATAGCGGGATACATATATGTCTCTTTCTGTCTCTTTCGATATATATATATATATATATGGAGGGATAGATGAATATATGTATACAGAGCATATGTATATATATACTAGATGAGGGTACGTGTACTACTCTCTCTTTCTTAATATACATGTATTTCGTGTATACGTGTGTGCGTATATGTGTGTATGTAGTAGTATATATGTATGCATATGTGTATATATATATATATATATGTGTGTGTGTGTGCGTACGTATGCATATATGCATATACACATATATATATATATATATATATATGTACGTAGGTCTATACGTACATACGGAAAATGTGGGGTGCTGGACATAATAATAGCAATAGGAAGAAAGGTCTGTCAGAGTGGGCAGGAAGCAGAGATGGACAAGTAGTGAAAGTGTGTGCCTTTGCTGCTGCTGCTCTTGGCAGTGATGGCCACTCCTGTCACTCCTCTTCTGTCTTGCTGCTGAGGTGCGGGGGGGCTACTGCGACAGCTGCGAGCGCCTGCCGCTCATGTCAAGCCGCGCTGCTGTCGCGTAGCTGCTGCTGTCATGACGCCCTGCTGCTACCCTGCTGCTGCGCTGCTGCTGCTGCCAAGAGCCTGTGCACCTGCGCCTGTGTGCACACCGCTGCAGAGGATTCTTGCTGTCGCTGCTGCTGCTCCTTCCCGCGCTGCTGCTTCCCGTGCTGCGGCTTCTGGTGCTGCTGCTTTCTCTGCTGCGTCTCGTCTGTTGCCTTCTCGGCTGTTTTCTTCAGTGCTGCTTTGCCTCCTGCTTCATCTGCTGCCTCTTGTGTGCGTTTTTTTCTCCGCTGCCTTAGCTGCTGCTTTATCTGCTGCTTTGCTGCTGTCTTATTTGAAGTGCTGCGGGGATAGATCCGCCGTACCTCAGCAGGGCGTTGAGACGGAGGAGGACAACAACTTCTCCTGCACCTGCTCGAGGTGCTGCTGTTGCTGCAGCTGCGGCGTACGCATTCGTTACTCTAGCTGCTGCTGGTGCAAATGTTCTTGCAGCTTCTGCTGTTGCTGGGGCTGCTGCTGCTTTTCCTCAAAGAGCCTTGGCGGCTGCTGAAACTGTTGCGTCGGAGTCTACTGCTGCTGCTGCCGCTTCTGCTGCTGCAGCTGCTGCTCTGTAGCTAGCGCGGTGCCAACGCTGCCACTGGGACTGCTGCTGTAGCTCTGGGAGTGAGCGTCGCGCGACTGCTCCGTCTCTGAAATCGCACCAATTGCGGCTGCTGCTGCTGCTTTGCATGCGCGCAGAAGGACCGATGCGCTGCGCCTTGCTCTCGACTACCTTGCTGCCTATGAGGGGAAACCAAACAGAGTAACCCCACAGATGCTGGAAGCGGTCCTCCTCACTCTGAGCAGCAAGCAGCAGGAGCAGCAGCTGCAGCAGCAGACGCAGCAGCACCAGCAGGCGCATAGACGACAGCAGGAACAGGAGCAGGAAAAAGAGAAAGGAGAACGCGGGCCTGCTGCCGGGCCGCACGCGACACGGGTAGACTTCAAGCCGCTGGTGAGCAGTTGCAGCACGAACCACGACAGCCGCACCAGCAAGAACGGCACTATTCAACAGCAGCAGCACTAGCAGCAAACGCACGCAGGTCCCCAAACACTCGACCAGAAGCGCTTGCAGTGCAAGCCGGGCAGCGTAGAACGCGTGGCCAGCAGAAGGAGCAGCCCCAGCAACAAAGGGGAACGCGCGTGCAGCCCCGCAGCAACAGCAGACTTGATCACTACGTCGAAGCAGCAGCAGCAGCATCGGGAGAGTAGCATGTGCAGGCAGCAAGCAGCAAAAAAAACAGCGTGGGGGCGCATGAAGCAGCAGTAGCAGCAGGGCAGCAACGTTACTCGAACGTCCGTCTGACACCGCAGCGCGGCACCGGGAACTGCCCACATGCAGCAGAGCAGCATGAGCGGGACAACTCCAGTGCTGGGTGAACCGCAGCAACCACGACAGAGCAGGCATGCAGGCTGGCGTGACCAGCAGCAGCAGCGAAGGACTCGTAGCACTGCCTCCTGGGAACTGCGTGCAGCCCCAGGAGGGCAGCGACCCCGCGTTGCCGTGCGAAGCAGAAGAAGAAGACAGCAGGCCGCAGCACAGAAGAACAACACCACCCACATCCTACTCCTCGCTGCCGTAGCAGCAGGAGAAGAAGAGTCGTGTAGACCTCTGCCGGGGGTGGGGCAGGCAGAGGACGCGGGAGAGCAGCAGCAGAGGTCGACGGGCAAAACCATTCACGCCGGGGAGAGAGAGCAGCAGCAGCAGCAGCGGAAGAGGGACGTGGCCGGCAGCAACGTCGTCGCCGCAGCAGGCGAGGCGCAAAGACGGGGCTTGCAGCAGCAGCAGCACTGCAGAGGCAGCAGGCCCAGCAGCAGTGCCTCACGTTTGTGTAGAAGCGACGCCAGCAGCAGCCAGCAGAAGAAAAGATGGGTCGCTGCTGTTTTCTGCGGCACTTCTCCACTCTCACGTTCCCCCACACAAAGCCAGCCGCAACATGCACGTATTTTCTTCTTCCATCCGTCTCCTCCTCCTGTCTCTCGACGTCTGCCTCGTCTCTCGTGCGCCCCCCCCTTCCTCCTGTCTCGTCTCTCCGTCCCCGTCTCCGTCTCCCTTTCTCCTCGCTGTTGCGCTTCATTTGTCCCGCCTGCCGAGAGACGTGCCCGGCATGAGTTGTTCTCCGTCAAAAAAAAACGCATGCATGTGCGTCTGCGGCTCTTCGAGCTTGGCCTCCGCACCTGCTGCTCCCCTCTCGCTCTGTTGTGTGAAGCGACGGGAGCAAAAAATGCGCTCTTTCAAAATTTCTCTTCTTCACGTGAAGAGATGACCGCCTCCCGTCTGAACCGCGTAGTAGCGCCATTGACCGCGGATGGACATACCTGCAGACGTATATTTACATACACACCTACATATATGCATGCATATATATTTCTTGTACATATATAGACATACGCATATATATATATATATGTGTAGACAGAAGTATTCACGTATTAGCAATACAACACGAAACCACGCCAAGAATCTACCATACGTGTGTATATATATTTGTGTATATTTTTCTTTGCTCGTACGTACGTATATATATATATATATGTTTATATGTATATATTTCTTTGCGCGTACCACAAGAAATTACACATGTACACATCTTCAGGCCACGTTTTCTAGAGAAGTCCCATCTTTCCGCGAGAGATGCTTTTGCCTTGCAGTGGCGCAGAGAAATATCAAAAAAGTGTCTCGCTTGGTAGTCAGCCACGTGTGCAGGGTGTACGTACACCGGAGCCTTCGTTTGACACCCCACAAGCGAGACTCCTTTCGCTTGGCCCCTTCCTCAGCAGAGCGCTTCTTTGTGTCTCGCACTTGTGGAACTTTCTCTTGAAGCCACAAATAAACGGCAGCAGGCCCGGGCTGCACCTTCACGCAGCGTTTCCTCTCAAATTTCCCCCCGGCAGAGCGACGACGTCTCTGTATGTTGCTGCTCTCCTGCAAGCAAAGATATGCTGTCGTACCTGCGGAAGAAACTGGCTGCGCTCTTGCTGCAGACTTCCCAGTCTTTATCTCTCCTCTACATACCCACCTATATACATATGCGTACACATACATATATATGTATATGTCACTTCCAGGTGTATTAATGCTTGTACGTCTATTATATGTCCATCTGTCTGTATGTGTATGTATGTCTGTGTGTGGGAATTTTGTGCTAGGAGTTGCTGAGTGCCGGGCGCACGAAATCACGTTTCTCTATACACAACACACATATGTGTATATCTGTAATTTACGTAGATGTAGGAGGTGAGAGTTTCCTGCTGCATGCTGGCAATGTCCTCCCGAAGTATTTGGTTGCGTCTGTGTGTGTGTGCTTCTGCGATAGTCTACGTCTGCTGCGAGGAGAGACCTTCTTGCTCTGCAGCGGTCTTGGGCACGTAGCACCTCTAACGTCTTTGCTGCTGCACGTTGACGCAGGGCTTCCCATTTCTGCCTGTCGATTGCATGTGCACAACTGCTACTACGGCGACCGCTGCCGCTGTTGCTGCTACTGCTCTTGCTGCCATTGCTGCTGTTGCTGCTGCTGCTGTTGCTGTTGCTGCTGGTGCTGGTTCTGCTGCTGCTGTTGCTGCTGCTGCTGGTTCTGCTGCTGCTGTTGCTGCTGCTGCTGCTGGTTCTGCTGCTGCTTCTGTCGTTGCTGCTGGTGGTGGTTCGTCTGCCGCTCTGGCTTCTGCTGCTGTTGATTCACCAGCTGCTGCTGCTCCTGTGTTTGGCGCCGCCGTTTCTGCTGGTGCTCTTGCTTCTTCCATGTTTGCTGCCGCAATTTTTCCTTGCAATTACATTTTCTTTTTCCTTTTTTAGGTGAAGACAATTTTCCTCGTTTTCGACGTGGGGAATGACGGGGTGCTGGAAGAGGAGGAGTTTCTTCGCCTGCTGTTGCACAGGTTCGGTGCCCGCTCCGCTCCTGCTGCAGCTAATACACAGCAGACGCTGCCTGTCCCGTTACTCTCAGCCACAGGGGGGCTTCGTCTGTCTTGCTGCTGTTTTCGCTTTCTCTCTCTGTTCCACTCTTTTTTTCTGTTCGTCTCTCCACAAAATTATATGAAGTGGACCTGCAGTTGTCTCCCCCACTCAAGAAGTCTACGAAAGAAGTTAGAAGGTGCTGCTGTCAAACATCTCAAAATGAAGACGGAGAGAGAGAGAAGCACCCGTTGTAGTCAGCAGAATATATATACGTACGCACATATATATATATATATACGTATATGGATATCTCCTTGAGCAGGTCTCTTCCTGTATGTATGTGTGTGTGTAGTAGTATTCTCCTCAGTCTATCTCTCCCTGCATATTTCCCTCTCTGTACTTTTTTCCCCCTATACATATCTCTCCTTATATACATATTCCTCTATATGTTTCTCTCTCCATATATGTATTCTCTCTCTATATATGTTTCTCTATCTACATGTATTTCTTTTCTCCAGAGATCTCTCTCTATATATATATACATATATATTTGTCACCCTATGTATATTTCTCTCTATATATATATTTCTCTCTCTCTATATATATCTCTATATATATAGATATATATATATATATATTTCTCCCTATATATATATCTCTCTCTCTCTATATATATATGTATATATATATATATATTCTCTCTTTCTTTCTCTCTCTCTCTAGATATATATATATATATATTGTCTCTATCTATATCTCTCTCTCTCGATATATATATATATCTTTGTATTTCTATGTATGTTTCTACCCCCTATATATATATATCTCTCTCTCTGTATCTATATATGTATATCTCTCTCTCGATATATATATATTTGTCTCTCCCTATATATTTCTCTCTCTCTTGGTATATATATATATATATATATGTATTCGTCTCTCTATGTATGTTTCTCTCTCTCTCTCTCTTTATATATATCTCTCTCTCGATACATATATGTATATATATATGTCTCTCTGTGTGTATTCCTCTCCGTATATATATTTCTCTCTCTATATATTTCTCTCTCTTTCTTTCTCTATCTCTTCTCTCTCTATAT
>KL647306.1:1630701-1735898 GCA_000727475.1 Sarcocystis neurona
TCTCTCGGTATATATATATATATATATATTTGTCTGTCTATGTATATTTCTCTCTCTACATATATATTTTTCTCTCTCTATATATATATCTATCTCTCTATCGATATATATACATATATATATATATGTATATATTTGTCTCTCTCTCTCTCTATATATATCTCTCTCTCTCTATATATATGTATATATATATATTCATATATACGTATATATTTGTATCTCTATGTGTATTTCTCTCCGTATATATATTTCTCTCTATATATATTTCTGTCTCTTTTTCGATATATTTGTCTCTCTGTGTCCCCGTATATTTTCTCTCTTTTTCTCTGTGTGTGTGTGTGTAATTTTCTTCCAATATTTGTGTCTCCCTCTGTGTGTGTATGTGTACAAATATATTTCTCTGCCCCTGCGAATTCGTTTCCCCCTCTATTTCTCCTCACGTATGTGTGTGTTCCTGTCCCGATATATTATTCGATTCTGCCACTCTTTATATTCTTCCACTTTCTCCATCCCCCCCCCCTTCCCCCCCCCCACACACTTTCACTGCGCTCTGCTCTCTACCGAGCCGTGCTGGTCTGTCTGCGCGTGCCGCCGTCTCCGTCTGCTGCAGGTGACCCTCCGCGTGTGTCTCCCCGTCTCTCCCTGTCTGTGCGCGTCTCCGTTTGCGTCTCCTCCCCCGCATTTCGTCCTCCCTTCATTTGCGTCTCCGTGTCTTCGAGTCCCCCTCTACTACTACTACTACCAGATATGCACGTACATCTGTCGTCCTGCATGCAGACATGTACGCACATTTTGCAGATGTCTCCGTGTGTGTGTAGTAGAGCAGAAATTCCTCTCCACATGTGTCAAGAGTGAAACTTGCTGTCGCAGCTTCTCCCGTCCTGCTCCTTTTCTCTCTATATATACGTGTGGAGGCGCAGGAACTTCTTCGGGTGACGAGGGGAAGAGGAAGGCCGAGGGCAGTTTCCTCGTTTTTTTGTTCATTTTGTAGAAGAAAAGGAGCACAGAAGGTGGAGAGCGAAACTCAGAGAAGAAAACTTCAAAAACAGGAGCGTTTCTGCAGGTCCCACCAGTGTTCTAAACCACGCACGCAGCCTCCCATATACGTACACATATACCTGCACATGTATACAAACATATACACATACATGTATTTTGAGCATATACGTAGGCCGGCATATACATATATATATATATATATATGTGTCATATATATAGAAAGCATGTACATAGTTTTACTTGTACTTTTCGATGTACGTAGATGTATATGTATGTGTAGAGATGTATGCGTATATGCGTTTCATCTATATTTATACGTCTGGAAGTATATATACACATATATACGTATGTATGCATATATATATGTGCAGATATACGTGTACGAATGTATATGTGTATGTATGTACATATATGTACACATATATATATATGTGTATGTATCTGTACATACGTTTACATCTATATACGTGGGGATATATACGTGGGGATACACATGCGCATATATATGTATATATGTATATATAGAGAGAGAGGGACGGGTAATGTGTGTATATGTATATGTATACGTGTGTATATTTATGGAGGTGGTGGTGTGTGCGGAGGAAGTCGACTTCTCCTGTGCGAGTGTCTCGTGGCCTACTTTTGTCCTCTTCTTTTTTGTCTCTTTTTGTCGTTAAACCTTCGTGCATGCGCAAGTGGGAGTACATTCCTTTCCTTCTCTTCCGCAACATACCCACACAAACTTTCCTTTTTTGTCCTGGTGCGCATGCGTCGTCCACTTCTTCCCGAGCTTCCTCTTCTGCTCCTTCCCTTAGTAATATATATATGTGTATGTATATGTATGTGTATGTGTGTCTGTGTAGGTTTGTGTCTACTTTTTTATATATATGTGCATGTGTATGTATACGTATGTGTATGTATACGTATGTGTATGTATATGTATGTGTATGTATATGTATGTGTATATGTATGTGTATATGTATGTGTGTATGTGTGTGGGTATGTGTGTGGGTATGTGTGTGGGTATGTGTGTGGGTCTGTGTAGGTTTGTGTCTAGTTTTGCTGTTTCCTTTTATTTTTTCTTTTCTTTCCTTTTATCTTGTGACGCGTTCTTCGAAGAGGAACGTCCGCGTTCGTGCATGCGCGCATGCACTCATTCCCCCGTTTCTCCCACCCTTTCTTTTATCTGCGCCTCTCTTCTTCGCGTTCTTTTCCTACTTTCTTCAACGTGCACAGCAACTTTTCTTCATTTCGCTTTTTTTTCTCCCGTCCTTCTTGGCCTTTCCTCTGTCTTCTTCTCCGACTTCTTCTGCTGCTCTCCAGCAGCGTGGGTGCGGCACTCGTCTTCTCTTCGGTTTTGCTGTCTTGCAGGCGTGTCGTCCTCTTCCGGTTTCGCCTTCCTTTTCCTCGCGTCTTCTCTTGCTTTCTCTGTTTTTTCTCTAAAGAAGTTTGTTCTCCGCTTTCTGCCCTTGCATGCGTCTCCTCCTCCTCCTCCACCTGTCTTCCCGCTTCTTTTTGTCTTCTTCGTGCGGTCCTCTCTTCTTTTTGCAGAAGTTTGTTCTCCAACTTCTTCACTCCGTACGACCCCCTCAAAGCCGCCTCAAATTTCTTCTACGAGTTTAGAAGCCGGCTCACAGGCCCCTTCAGATATCGCTAGTGCCACACATCCAAAAAAATAAACGTAGATATTAACAACAAGCGAGAAAAGACAACCAAAATGCCTCTCACGTATATATGTATATATATGTACACATACGCTTAGATGTATATATACGCACACCTATGCATGTATATGTATAGCTGTACAGTGATACATATATATATATATATATATATATATATGGATATATGTACAAAGTGTAGTCTGCATCTACAGAATAGTAGTTTCTTTTCTTCATCTGTTTCTCCACGACAGAGACAAACATACGCACGTTAATACATATATGGAGATCTTCATATATATATGTATGTGTAGACATTTGCGTAGGTGTATATATACGTACACCTATGCATATATATATGTACATTGGTGCGCGTATGAATATATATACACATTTGCATATATGTCTATATCTGTACAGATATGGATGTATATAGAGACACATACACACACACGCATGTATTTGTAGTTGCAATACGAATGTAGCTGCGTGGAGATGTCACTTGTATGTGGGAGGCATATATTTGGGTAGCTGTACGCGGCGAATTCTGGCCGCATATATATTTTCTCTCTACACCCAGCTGTGATTCACTTCCTGCGTCTCTATCACACTATAACTCTTGACGGAGACCTGCAAAAGTATGTGGAGAAGCTACGACGTGTGTGCGGTCGCAGTCGGCGTCCTCCACCGCACAGGGCAGACACGCAGGCCCTGCTGCCGACAAAGAGGAGGATGAGGAGCGCCGATATTATTTCTTTCTCCCTCATCTGACCCATAAATCTATCAACATATGTGGAGAGAGACATGGAGATATACACAAGGATACGTTTCCACGGTTCTATACACACACATATACACGAATATATGTGGAGAGAAAGATACGCGACATAGGTACACACTACAACATTTCCACGGTGGTATACAGGCGCATATATATATGTGTATATAAATATATGATATAAGTCAATGCCTTTGCGTAGACGTGAAAGAGAATGCACTTTTCCCCTGATCTTCTTGACGCACATATGTATATATATATGTCAAGGCCTTTGCGTAGACCTGAAGGAGAATGCAGTCTTCCACTGGTGTTCTTGACGCATATATATGTATATACACGCTTATAGGTAGACACAGAAGCAATACTGCACGTCAATACATGCACATGGATATAAATGTGTAGACAGATGGAGGAGGCCCCTGCGTCGTTGTTGATAGGAAGCAGTCGTCTACTTGGAGAAACATCAATACGTCGTAGGCGCGGCAGTCCTTGCGGAGAATATACACTCGAGTCCAAGAGAAAATAAGTTTTCCACACAACTGTGTATGTATCTGCCTCTACGACGAATAGACGTTGGCGCGTCGAAGACTTCGTTACTCTCGAAAGAAGTTCCACCGCAGGAGAAGAACTCAATTTTTCCTCTCCTTCTGCTACAGCAGAAACTTTCTGGTCACTCCTTGCGAAGGACCGCCCACGCATGCTCTAGGAGGTAAACGTGACTAACAAAGAAGTTATGGAAGTACTTGCGGATGCACACGCGCATCGAATAACTGTTGATGAATCAACACGTATAGATACAGATGTCTGTGTCTACTTTTGGGGTAGTCCACTTTTCAAAGGACGAACGGTAGGTCCTTCGTCAGAAGTGACCGAAATATATCCCCTATAGCAGCAGGAGAGAAGTCCTCTTCACAAGAGAAAAAGTGAAGTTACCCTGCTGCAATGAACTTTTTTTCCAGAGTGGCGATCTCTTCACCCACGTCGCTCGCGCGAGCTCATCAAGAGGCACACAAGCTGTCACGCGTGTATATCTATGCACGCATGCGTAGATACGTATATACGTATACACACACACGCAGACATATACATACGTGTGTATATTCTCACGTATATGCAGACGTATATACACAACTCATATAGAGATATATGGACGACCTTGTTTACGTTGAGACAAAGTACACCATACCCCTCCTAGCAGCGTCACGCTAGTGGTGCAAGAGTACGCATTGTGCATGGGCATGTACATAGAAAGTAATAGGGATCTATGAAGAAATACGAGACCGAGCGAGATAGGAAATCCGGCCGTACATAATAAGTGGATCAGACTAGTCAGGTCTAGGCTCTCCTGTGTGTGTTCGTAAGTTTCCATTGTCAGAAAGCCCACTCCTTCATATTGAACACCCGGAAACTCTTGTAAACATGGTTTGTCCAAAACAGAAGAATTCCGTAAAAACAGTCTGTTCGAAAGAGAGAAGTTCCACAGACAATCTAGAAGAAAAGCATTTCAAGAACAACAATGCAGCCTCCGCCACACACGCGTGGACGTCGGTCGTCCTCGCCATAGACATGGGAGGTAGAACATTTGTGTTCACGCGTCATGCGTCCGGCTCTTTGTATCAAGCAAACCGTAGTATTTCGCTTCACACCGTAGAAAAATTTCAGCAGTTGGTGAAGCAGAGGTAACACATTGTGGTGAGGGGTAGCACACGAGGGAACACTCTACAAATATATGTCTTTTTTTGTTTATATACATACATTCATTTTTACATACGCAAACTGTTTGCACTGGTACATTCCATTGCGGATAGCACAGCTGCGACTTTTTAGGACGCGATGCTCCTGTTACGAACCTATACGCCGTCACGTATAGCTTTCCGGGCATCATATAAAGTCAGACTTACAGCAGATAACATGAATCTGCGGGTGTGATTCTATACTTTTTCAATGGAAATGTCTAACTCAAGGATATATAAGTAGACATCGTAGCCGACAGAGAGGGATGAGCTTTCACAACCGTTGGGTGTAGCACACATCCAGCACTGCCGTACATTAGACTTATTCGCAGAAACCGTGGAACCCATACAATCTGTTTACTACGTCGCGGAGAAGAAATACGCGCTCTGGTGAAGAGCACTTGCGATAGACTTTAGCTGTTTTTGTACACTGCGTGGAAGGAGTGAGTGCACTCTCTGCTGACGAGCACACTGCTGCTTGAATTTCGTCGGAAATACCAAGAAGCTAAGGCGGGGTCTCGCAAGGTCACCTACGTAACTCTTTTTCGTAGCGGCGGCGAGGTTCTACTGTCTCGGATCCAGAAGGTTGCACACGCTAAAATATATGGTGTGCTGAGCAGAAGAAAAACGTGCCTCCACACCTGTGCTGAAGGGCATTGCCTTCCCCAGTTCTGGGGAAAGGTAGACTTTGCTTCCTCAGCTGTGGTCGGAATACAGACCGCGTCCAGCGCGGCAGAAACACCCGTCTGAAGATTGCCTGTTCTTGTCAGTCGTTGTAGGGACGAGCACTTCCTACACCACAAATAAACTGCAGTACCAGTAGCCACACGAAAGAAGAGCAGTCGAGTCCCTTCGTCTGTGGTGGATGCAAGAAGCCCTAGATTCGTTTAGGATCTAGCAAATTCTGAAAAAGGAGCACTGACCAGACGGGGAATACATGTGCCTGGTGGGAGCTAACGTTCTAGCTTGCGGACAGATGCACCGGCGGAACAGTTTTTCAAAGAGCTTCTTGTTGCAAGAGGAATTTATTTCCACGTGTGCAAAAGACATCACGATACGCTCGGTATTACAAAAGCGAAACCGCTGGCGAAGAACTGGGTCGCAGCCTCCCTCTCCGCAGCGTTCGAACGTTTCACGAGGACTCCTGGGGTGGGAATTTCTTCGCACTTACGCTCGTGCAAAGAAACTACGTTGGACTGTGTCTACACGTGGATCCACACTGGATGCATAGGTCGACGTGTACAGACGTATGTATGGACTTCCTAAACTTCTCTGAAGAGGAGAATCTCCGCATCCTTCAACAGATTTCTTGAAAAGAACACTAATTTCGCACCCGAAGAGGAGTACGGTGCGAACACGATTAGGCTGTCTCACGTAGTAATTTCACCACATCCTCTATACCGAGGAGAAGACAGTGGCAATGAAGTTTTGCTACGAAGAAGTACCCAAGAAAAGTCTGTTGCTGTTGGAAATGCAGAGATAAAGCCCCGGTGTCACTTCGTTCCTCACACAACGTCGTGTAGACTCCTCGGGCGTTGCTCCTCCACACCCCAAGAGGTCCATGCAGTAAGTTGACTCCTGGCTGGCATCTGCTGCTGCTTTTTCCTTGAAACTCAACTGACATACGCTGCGCAAGTAGAGGTAGACAGGAGTGACGACCTGCTAGTGTCCACGAGTCGTAGGGTGCTTTCTGAACACGAGAGACGGACCACCAACAGCCTTGTACTGCGGGTTGTATAAACTTAGAGCATATTTGCTCCGCAGGTGGGAGGAGGACTCCTGTTGTTGCAGCTGAGGTCGCTGCTGGTTGCCGCTATAGTCTGTCCACCATATCAGAGTGTGATACTGAAAGATCCCCCCTCAAGGTCTCCGACAATGATAAATGCTCGTGGCACACTTCCGTCTTGCTGCTGGTATCCTGTGCTTCTACTACTTGGGGTACTATTCTGCTCTTGAATGCCGTTTTCTCTCTGTCGTTGCTCCTGCTGCTATTGTGTACTGCTGCTCTCTAGTTTCGACTGCTCTAGAGGTCGGCGCTACAAGTGCATCCCCGTTGGTGCAGCCTCCGCTGTTGCTGCTGCTGTCGCTTTCTTATCGAGCGAAACAAGTGTCAGCGTTTTCGTATGCACGTCCTTTATGCAGACGCACTTCGCAGGTGCTGCTGCTCACTAACAAGAAAGCAGCTAAAGCAGCAGTGTGTGTAGGTGGAAAGGGAAACCTGCGTTAACAACACCCGAGACAGCGCCACAGCAGTACGTAGAGCAACAGCAACGGCAGCACTGCCGCAGTGGAAGTCGGAAGAGCAGCCGCAGGCCAACAACTGGAGCAGTCCAGCGACGGAGGTCTCGGGGCAGTGCCACAAGCCAGGCATCTCTGTCATTCGAGCAGTAGCAGCAGTGATCGCAGCATAGCGCTGAACGCTGGCATAGCAACGGCAAAAGGATCTGCAGCACCAGCGGCAGCGCAGCAGTGTAAAAAAGAGAGGAGTGTCGCCGCCACACAAGAGCTGTCTATTGTCGTGCCAGGACCGAAAGTATCCACAGCAGCCCAACGCGTGACGAGGAGACAGCAGCGCGGAGGGGGGAGGCACTGCATCCATAAGAGAAGCAACGGAGAGCAACACAGCGGCCCAGCAGTCCCCAACAGCCTCAGGAACAGCAGAGGAAAACAGCAGCAGTGCTACCAGTCGTAGGAGCACCAACAGCAGGACAGAGAGCAGCACACTCGGCGAGGAGCACCGACAGCGATACCGCAGCAGCGTCGTCACGGCGAAAAGTGCCACCCAGGAATTTGCGTAGTTCTCCTCCTTCCGATTTTCTTGTCGGGGGAGACAGTCGACAGTTCAGAGCCAGCAAACACTGCCAGTTCCATGTACGCAACAGGTGGCCGTAGATACAGCGCGTGCAGCGCTGTCATCAGCAGAGCAGGAGGCAACGAGGTCGTCACGTCAATTTCGCACCTGCGGGAGATTCTGCTTCGCTTTTTTCAAGTTCACACGGAGGCAAGAGCCTCAGGCCTCGCTCCTTCTTCGACTGCTGCCTCGTGCCGCTGTGGCTATTCTCATCTGTGTCCGTCCGGACATTATTGCAGTTCAACAACTCCTCTCTCCTCCGCAGCAGTGCCGCCGCCGCTTCTTCTGCCGCTGCTGTTGCTGTGCTGCGCTGCTGCTGCGGCTCTCATGTTGTGTTTTGCTACTCCACGTCCTCCTCCTGCAGCAGCACCTGCTGCCTTGAAGCACGCAGAAGCTGCAGGCAGTGTGCTCCTCAGGACTGCAGAAGCGTAGCGGTAATGCTCAGGCTGTCTCTTCACTGCTGCGTGTAGATGTTGCCGTTTCTTTTCGCTGTGTCTCCCCACCACTGCATCAACGCATCATCGCGCCTTTTTTGTTACCCGTGCGTGAGAGACGCTGCGGGGGTGCTGCGACTGCTGCTGATGTTTCTCACGTCCCCGTTTCCTCTCACTTTCCCTTCTCCGGGCTCCGCGTAGCTGCTGCAGCAGCACACCGGAAGGAGCCGGAGCAGCCGCGGCAACAGAAGCACAGGAGGGGGGCAACGCGGCAGCAACAGCACTGCCGGCGGCGAGAAGCAGGGGGACCACCCGCGGCAAGAACGCGCACGTATGGGGCGGCTGCTTCTCTTCGGGAGAGATAGTACGGCTTGCATGCCGTCCTGGATTGATATATGATGTGGAAAGTGCCGCATGTGTGTGTGAAAAGCTGGTTGTTCCTTCGTTCGCGCGGGTCCTGTGCTGCATCTGTCTTGCAGCTAGCCAGTCACGACTAGTTTTCCACGTATCTTCAAGCTGCACTTTTTGTATCTATGCGCACGACGCTGTCAACGTGCGAGCTTTTCTTTGTTGTTGCCGTCCCTCGCGGTCTCTCACCTTCGTCCACGGGGTCCGTCCACGTTTTTCCCCCATTTTTGTCTGCCTCCTCTTCTGTGCAGCTGCCGGCGCGCCGGCGACGGCCGCCTGTTCAAAACGCTGATTTTCGGCTTTTTCACCGTCCCTGCCTCTGCCCCTGCTGCTGCAGCCTTTCTGCGTGCGATATCTGTAGCAGCAGGTGCTCGACCAGCAGTCCCACGCTTTCTCGGTAGAATTCCTGCCGCAGGACCGCACCAGCAGGAGCGACACTCCCGTGTGCTGGCTGCCCAGTCTGTTGCGTATCGTCGGGTGAACTTCACATAGAACGGCACTTTTTTCTGTTCATTTCTTTCCCCTGGCCGTCCTTCTACTTCCTGTGTCCACCTCGGCGCGTGAGAACCACAACGCGCCGTCTACGAATCCTCCTGCTAATACTGCGTCTACTAGTAGTGTATTGCGTCCATCTCTTTCCGGCTAATCCTGACCTGAGTGTGCCACTAACACCGAAGACCGCATCTCCTCCTTCAAGCCGAGCTCGTACTATTCCTGCATATTTCTGGTACACGACCACTCTCATTAATATTGACGACGACTACTTTAGTCGTTTTTGCGTCTGCTACTACTTGCGTTCTTCCTCGTCGTCCCACACTCCTCTAGCAGCTATTATTAAATCTCATCCGCCGTTGCTTCTCCTCCTGCTACTGCTGGCACTGACACTACTACGCCTACAACAATTAATACTTCTTTTGCACTCTTGTCACCCGCACTCGTGTTTGTAGGATTTATGGTGGAAGTACAGCTACGTCTACTACGAGTGCAGGTCACACTCGTACTGCCAATCCTTTTCCTCGTCCTACTTCTGCGATTAGAATTTTTGCTACAAGTAGTAGTGCCAGGCGTACCCGAATTACTATGATTATTGCATTTCCCCGTATCCTACTGTTGCTAGCACTTAAATGACTACTATTTCTCCCAGGAGTACCCGCACGACCGTCACTCGAACTTTTCCTGTCTGTTTTTACCCGTGCGCCTACTACGAGGAGCTGAACACTCCTAGTCCTATTCGTGCCGCTGCTATTTTTTTCTACTAGTGTGTGCTACGAATGCAAATTAGTGCTACTACTACTCCTGCTTCTCCCACTTCCATGACGATCCTCGTACTAGCACGAACACCTCTCCTAGTACTATTTTCACTCGTACTACGACTAGTGCCACGACTACCAGAGCCAGTAGAGTTTTCGTTGACTGTTTTTGTCAGGACGTTTGCCGGAGCAACTTTTTTTTCTGCAAAAAGTGAAATTTTTGCCGTTGCTGGTGCTCTTTTCCATATTCCGCTCCTCCGGCTCGCCAACCACGGCTGTTTCTGCTTCAGTGAATACCCAGTCGTACCCTATTGTAAGGCTAGGAACACCGTCGCTGCAGCAACTTCTTCGACGACGACTTTCTTTTCTCTTCGAGTGCCGCTCTCTCTGCACTTACTTCTCCTCTCTGCCTCGTCCCAGTGCTCTTGTTTTATCTTGCGGTTCTACTTTTTTGGGGCCGACTTCTCTTTCGGCTCCACCAGGATGATGGAATTGCCGACTTTGTCACATTCTGCCAAGTTGCCATTTTCTCACTCGTGTCTCTTCCCGTCCAGATAGTTTTCATGAAACTCGTCCTTTCCCCTCGTAGACGTACATATTCACACATGTATAAATCGTCTTCCCGCGACTTTCCCTATACATATGTCCATGCGCATCTACATATTTATGTACGTGTGTATGTGAAAATACTATAACCGCATTCGTGTAAGTAGTTCTTTGTCCGAACACATATATATATCTATGTGTTATCCGTATCTTCCCATCTCTCTCCCAGTACATGTGCGTCCACGCACATACATATATATTTATGTGTGTCTTGGCTTGTACTGTGGCGTGGAGGATTGTTGCTGCGAGTTGGAGACGCAGCTTCCGTAGACACCTAGAAAAGCGAGTGTGTAACCGCTGCGGGCCGGCTTTTGTCTTTTCCGTGTACGCGCACTTCCTCGGTGAGAAGAACAAACGCAAGTCGTAATGGCTGTGCGGAGAGAAATACTTGTGTATATGTTGTAAGCCCGAGACACATACGCAGACCACGCAGCATATCTACAGGAGCTACATATAGCAAACTGGCGGTAATATGTGCAGTGTCTACACATAGAAAGTCGTGGAAACGTCCTATAAAGTATGACAGTACCCCTGCATGAATTCTTCTGGAGGTAGCTGTCTTTATAGCGCCATACGTATACATGTGTATAAACGTATGTTCAAGAGGATGCCTACGCACGTACGGACTTCTTTTTCTCTCCAAATAGAAAGGTCACCAGTTACGCGCTTATGTACTGGCTGGGGGTAGATCAAGCCAATACGTACGTATATAGAGGCGTCCGTATGCGTATGGATGAGTACATCTTGAGTATATTCAGCGAGACAGCACGTGTGTGCTGCTGAGATGAAGCACTTTGTCTCTGTGCTGCCGTGTCTGCAGCAGCAGTCTCCTCCTTTTTCTGTTTTACCCTTCGCATGTGGCGGACGGCAGCGCCCTCTCTTCTTCCTGCTCTCGTAGTTTTGGGGTTGCAAAACTTCCATATTCACGTCTGACTTCTCGCGTGCCGCAGTTTCTTCTCCGTTGGGCGTGTGTCTGCCTTCCGTCCTTGCGTAGCTCTTCTCTTCGAGTTTCTCTCCCCTGTGCTGCTGCTGCTGCTGCGGCCCTCGCTTTGCCACCGCTGCGACCGGTCTTCGTCTGCTGCTGCTGCTGCTCGTTCTGCCGGTGTCGCGGGCCCCGGCTGCTGCTGCTAGCCTCAGAGCAGCAGATACCTACGGCCACTGTCCTCCGCCTTCACCTCCTCCTCTTCCGCACTCCTGCGAAAAAGTGCTCCCCGCTTCCGTAGACGCGTTCAGCTCACATGTGGATACTCGCCCGGCCTTTTTTTCCTTCCCGCCAGGATATGTGCAGCCACACACCTACGTAATATACATATGTGAGCAGTGTCCCCTTCTCTATCTTTCGACCTGTATTTCAATACCTGTATACACATATGTGAGCGGTGCCCGTTTTCCTCTCTTAGAAGTTGAATACTATAGACATTATATCTGTGTGAGCCAGGTGCCCGCCGCTCTCCCTCTGGCTTTAAATACGTACAGATATATACATGAGCGGTACCCCTTTCACTATCCCTCTCTGCATGCAAACACCTGCATCTGTTATATATATATATATATGAACAGTGTCTCTCCCTCTGTATTTAAATATCTATCTGTCCATATATATATAAGCGGTGCCCCACTTTCTCTTCCTGTCTTTGTAGTTGAATACCTACGTGTGTTATATATGTATCTATACATCTGCGGTGTCTCTCTCTCTACATACATACATACCCGTCTACATATATATGTATGAGCGGTGCTTGTTTCTCTCTCTTTGTCCCTATAAAGATAATATTGAGGGGAACATCGGTCGTGTCTAGTTTCACGGTGAATATATACACATGTGTAGATACGAATGTGTTTGCGAAGGCGTGCTCAACTTGGATTTCACGAAGCGCGGTGTGTAACTCGGACGCTTCATTGCCGGAGGAAGGACGTGTTTGCAGATCCCGTTGGCCTCGTTTTCCACCTGGCGCATCCCCACCTCGTGCTGCCCCGATTTGCTGAGGAGTCGGCCTGAGATCACAGGTGCTGCTTCTTCGTCATTTTGTTCCCTAGCGCTGCTGCAGCACTTTCCGTACCTGCGCGGTCTCTGCTGCTGCTGCTGTTCTCTCGTTGCTGCCTCGCCCTGTTTGCTGGCGGGAACCTTGTCTGTTTGTGCTGCTCCCGTCTTCTATAAAGTCGCTGTGAATCTCCCGTACTCCGTCGTGTCACGCCTGCTGCTGCTGCTGCGTCTTCTTCTTCACCGTGTGGTCTGCCGTCCCTGCGTCTCCCACCGCTCCTCCTGCTGCATCTCCTTCCTGCGTCTTCTTCTTCGTGCACTGCTTTCTGCATCTTGCGCCTCGCGTCGGCTGCGTGTTACTCCTGTGCTGCTGGGATTCTGATACTGTTTCTGTACGTGGTCCACTACTTGGGAAGGATGGGGGACGGAGGGAGCAGCAGCGCAGGTGAGGAGGGACAGAAAGGCGGCAGCAGCAGCGGCAGCCATGCTGCTGCTTCTTCTGCTGTGCCTTCTGCTTCCTCGTCTGTGCCCATGCGACGTCGCATCGTCAACGGGGAGATTATCTGTGAACCGCTGCAGCAGACGAGCAGCGGTGGGTGGGGGGCCTCGAGGAGCAGCAGCAGCAGCTGCGGTGTGACAGCAGCAGGAGGAAGCGGAGGAAGACGCGTCACCAGCAGCAGCATGGCAGCACTTCTTGCTGCAGAAGCCCGTTTGAATATACGTCATACTCCCTCTGCGGAGGAGGAGGCGGTGGACAAGCAGCAGCAGCAGCGCAGGGAGGAACAGAAGAAGCAGGAGGAGGAAACGAGTCAGCGACAGCAGCAGCAGACCCCACACGCGAGGGATCGACCGGAGGCTCCTTTCGGCAGTAGCAGCAGCAGCAGGAGCCACGCAAATAATGAGCAGCAGCCACGGCAGCAGTCCCACCTCTGGCAGCAGCAGCGTCCCCGCCTTCCGCTTGTTGACACACTCTGGGCGATGATCCTCACATGCTTCGGCTGGGTAAGTGACTTCTGCATGTAAATGGCCTGCAACAGCACAGAGACAGCAGCAGCACAGAGATAGCAGCAGCAGCTGAGAGAGAGGCAGAAGGCGCAGCCTGCGCAGCTGATGCAGCAGCAGCACCGTCAGCAGCAGCAGACAGAGACAGGAGCCGCAGCGCAGTGTACACATGCAAATTAGCTGCAGCAGAAGCAGCAGCAGGCGCAGCGCACACTCTAGCAGGGCACGGGGAAGTGCAAACAAAGGCGAAGAAGAAAGCAGCAGCAGCAGCAACATGGGAGGAGGAAACAGGAGCCAGAGGAGAGGCCGCCGCTGCAGCAGCAACCGCAGCACAAGACGCCAGTGACAGCAGCAACGGCAGCAGAGACAGCAGCAGCAGAGACAGGAGCAGCAGCTGCAGAAAGGGCAGGATTGACGCAGTGAGAGGATTCCGGCAGCTGCCTGAGAAGAAGCAGAAAGATGAGGAGGAGCAGCAGCAGGGGCGGCAGGAGCAGCAGCAGGAGCGGCAGTAGCAGCAGCGGGGGCGATCGCACGTCCCGGCCAAACGATGAGCAGCAGGGGCTGTGAAATGTTGTAGAAATGTCCGCGAGCCTGTTGCATGCGTACGAATATACACTGAGACAATTAATAGATAAACATATGCCTGCATATACACAAATGCATGCGCCTTTTCGTTACGTAGTTTACATATATAGAGAGATCTCAGACTGTCTACCTGAGCGAGAGATCTCCTCGGATGTACACGTATGCACTTACTGTTCTCCTCGCGGTTATATATACGTTTATTTATACTCCCTGCAGTAGGTGTGTATACACGTGTTTACGTATATACGCCTTCGCCTTCATACATATATAATCTGCTGTCTTCTTTCCCATATATACATCTGGATATACATGTATTGTCCTGCAAATGTAGATCTTTACACATATATATATATATATGTATATATATATGTATATATATGTATATATATATATGTATATATGCAGGCATACTCGTGTATTTATAGATATATATATGTATATGTATATACGTGTGTGTGTGTATGTTCGTATATATAGATGTATACATCCAGGTCTATACATACGAGTACATTATATGTATTTATACGTCCGCAGCAGCAGCCGTGTATATATCAATAGATGTATGCATATAGGTCTGTATATATACATGTGTACATTCAGGTCTATACGTCTATATTTATATGTACGTAGAAATAGTCCTGGAAATATATATATATGTGTATGTGTACATTCAAGTCTATACAAACGAGTATGAGCATATAGATATATATATGTATATTTACGTATGCAGTAGTCGTGTAAGTATATATATATATATGTGTACCCGTATATATATGAAGATTGAGGTCGATAAATACGAATATATACACGTGAGTGCCTGTCTGCAGTGAACCGGGCTGTGTGTTGCTGCGGCGCGAGTGGTCGTCCACGAACGTATCTTTGATAGTGCTGCTATGTACAGCATCACCCTATATACATATATTTGATATATATGTGTACATATATATACATACATTCACACAAGATATACATATATAGAAGTGTGTGAAGCTCTGTTCATATACTGCCGCATATAAACATACGTACACAAATGTATATATATTGTATATATACAGAGAAAGGCAGTTCTACAGGATACATATATATATATGTATATGTATATGAAGGACTTTCTTCCAAAAGAACAGGTAGATGTGTGGGTGTATGTAACAAATAGGAACAAATGTTTGTTTCTTGCGTATGTCTTCGTATATGTGTGGGCACCTCTGTATACGTATATGTGTGTATTTGTATGAATAGTGTATGTGTACAAATACATGTACATATATATATGTGTACTTGTGCGCGTACGTGTGTGTATATATGTGTGTATTTATTAGATATGTGTGTATGTATGTGTATATATGGATGGGGGAATATGTACGTGATTACGGGCGTGCATGCGCCTTAACGAGAAACGTACGGAGACGGAAGGAGTGCGCTAGCTGCCGCCTTTTTGTCAAAGATGCTCCTGTGGATTTGGTGCTTGCCTGCAGTTGTTGCGCTTTTGCCTGCGTCGCTTGCATAGGAAAAGGTCCCAGCCTGTCGCTGCCTTGCTGCTGCTGGTGCTGCTGTGGGGGCGGTGGCAAGTCATTCATACACACGTTGCTGCGCGCGCCCCTGTGTTACCGCTGCTGCTGCTCCGCGTGCTGCTGCTGCTGCTGCGCATGCTGCTGCTGTTACCATGCTGCTGCTGCTGCTGCAGTTACTCAGGCCGTGCCGCTACGACTGCTGATGCTGCTGCTGCTCCTCCAGAAGTCGCGGCTGCTGGTGTTTCTGCAAATGTCCCTGCTGCGGTATACGCTGCTGCTGCTGCTGTCGGACATGCGGCTGCCGGTCCTGCCCCTGCGCTGCTAATTTCGGGAGAAGCCGCAGCAGCACCTGCATCTTTCGCTTGCTGCTGCTGTCTCTGCTGCTGCTGTTTCGCCCACGCGAGAGGATGGGATGCTGCTGCTGCTGCGTGCTCTTCCCAGTTTTGCGTAGTGCTGCTCGTGCTGACGTCTGTGCTGCTGCTACTTTTACGCGAGCAGCCGCGTTCGCTTTGGGTCCGCTGCTGTTTCTGCTGCTGCTCCTGCTGCTGTCACTCGGACGGAGCCACTGCTGCTGCTGTTGCTGCGTCTTCTGCTTTCCTGGGGCGACTGCTGGGCGCTGCCCCGCCTGCTGCTGTTGTTGCGCGCGTGCTGCCGCTGCTGCCGCGGCACCGTAAGGCACTGATGCTGCTGCTGCTTCATGTGTGACTCCTGCTGCTTCATGTGGGGCTGCTGTTGCCTCACGTGGGGCTACTACTGCTGCTGCATGCGCGCTGCTCGCAGGTCATGCTGTTTCTGAGGACCATTTTCAACCCCGACTACCCCAACAGAGGAAGGCAGAATCGACGCCTCGTACGTCTGTCTACCCGGCAGCTGCTGTTGCTGCTGCTGTTCTTCCCGATGCGACACTCGCTGTTGTTCTTGCTGCAGTAGCTGCCGTTGCTGCTGCTTTTGCTGCTGCTGCTGTTGCTGCTGTTCTTCCTGCTGTAGCAGCTGCTGTTGCTGCGGCAGTGTTGCTGCTGCTGTTGCTACTGCTACAGCTTCTGTGTCGGCACTGCTGCATCTTCTGTTTTGGCGGTGCTGCTTCTCTGGCTGTTGCGGTTGCTGCTGCTGCTTCTCTTACGGTGCTAGCCGTCCTCGTCTTCGGCTGTTGCTGCTGCTGCTGCAGCTCCTCTTCCTTCGCCGCTGCTGAGGCTGCTATGCCTTTGTGCTGCTGCTGCTGCTCCTCCGGCTGCTACTTCTCCGGCGGCTGCTGCGGCTGCTTCTCCTCTGTCGATGGGCTGCTGCTGCTGCTGGCGCCGTCCGCCCCAGGTGCTGCTGCCCTTCTGCACTGCTGCTGTTGCTCTGTATTTCCACGGAGCCCTCCGCCCGGTCGAACGCCTTGCTCTTTGATTTTTCGGAAAATTTTCTTCTCTTCGTTTTCTCTGCTGCTGCATTGCTCCTGGTCTCCTTTCTCTCTCGCTGTCGCCGCCGCTGCTCTTCTTGCGTACTCTCCATTGCTACTGCTGCTGCTGCTGCTCTGTTTCTGCTAATATTCGCCCAGGTCTCTCAATACTCGTTCTTCCTGGAGAGCTCTTATTATTTCTCCCGTTCTCAAGTCTCAATAGTATCTCCACTATTATCGGTAGAATTCCTTTACTACTATATATACATGTTGTGGAGCCATATCTATATATATATATATATATATGTGAGTGTCTGTGCGTCCTCTGCATGCCAGTAGTTGCGTGTTGTGGTCGACCCATCACGTGCTGTGTGCGTTTCTTTTTTGCCCCCTTCTGGTGTACGTACACCTGGAAGAGTCCGGATTTTTCAGCTGTTGCTGCTGCCGTGTCCTTTTCGCATTCTCCCTGGGAACCCCCTGTGCTCCCCGACAACTTGGCGGCCTTTCCTTTCGTAGTTCCTCGCTCCGTTCCTCTCTGTTTCTTTGCACTGGAGTGCTACAGCACAGCAGCGAGGGCAGCAACAGCAGCAGCAAGGAGGGCAGCAGCAGCAAGGAGGGCAGCAGGTGTCGCTGTGTGCGGTGTCACACGCCTGGCTTCTGTCTCGTATGCTTTTGCCGCGTACGTTGTGTTCAGCGTGTTCTCCTTCGCCCGCGCCCCTCTGCATGCGTCCTCATCCTTTCCGGCGTCTTCTTTTCTGTCTGCTTTGTCCTTTCCGTACTTTCCTCCTCCACACATTTCTTCGTAGGAAGGCGTGCGGTCGCTGTATGGAGGCGGCGGTGGGGGAGGCGGAAGCGACGGGGGGGGGACGGGGGGAGGCGGCAGAGGAGGCGGCAGCAGCGCCCCGCGATTCCGCGGCTTCACCTGCAGTGGGGGAGGCTGCTGTGGCTAGCTGAAGAACAGCAGGAACAGCAGCAGCAACAGAGAAAAGGCACAGCAGCCCCACTCCTTGCCGTGAGAGAAGCTGCGCAGGACGCCGTACGAGTAGCAGCAACAACAGGAGAGACGACAGCAGCAGGACGGCAGGAATGCACCGCGACGGCAGCAGCGACAGAGAGGACGCAGCAGCTGCTACCGCAGCAGCAGCAGGTGTGAGGCAAGCGGCCCGGCGCGCCGTGGCAACGCCAGCCGCAGGATTCTCGCCGAACAGCAGCGGGAGGAGGCTGGAGCAGCGGCGACGTCGCAGCAGCATCTGCGCAGCATAGCGGTCCCAGACACGCCCCAGCTGAAGAGGAAGCAGCCTGCGGAGCAGCAAGTTGACCGGAGCAGCAACACATAGACACACAAAGGCCCAGACAGCGAGACCCGGCGGGGACAACCGCCCAGCAGCAAAAGTAGAGAAGTGGGCACAGCAACAGCAGCACAGAGAGGGCGGCGGCCCTGGCATCTCCTGCAGCGGAGCGCCAGCAGCAACTGTTGCAGCAGAGCTGCAGCAGCAGCAGCAGGTGTTGCAGCAGAGCATCCCAAGCCAGTGGCACGAGCGGGTGGGTGACGTGTCTCTCCGTAGCGGCGGAATTGACTTGTGAAGAACCTGCTGTTCTCTCACGAAGAAAGTGCTGCGTTTTTTCTGGCGATCTGCTGCGCTGCGCAGTCCTACGAGGCATTTGGCCCAGGACATTTTATGGCTATTTGCTGGAGGTGGCTTCATGCAATAGGAAGTCAGCACCGCATTGTTGGTCGTCTGCGGCTACCTGCATGCGCGCACATATATATATATATATATATCCGCATGCACTTGGATTCACGTGTATAAGGATGGGTTTGTGCGTGTGTGCGTGTGGGTCTGGATGGTACAGGAACGTCAATTAGCGATCTACGTATCAATACGATGTACATGCATATATATATATGCGGCTATCCGGTATGTTTGTTGTATGCGGACATACGTGTATACAGTCTATCTGTGAATATCTATCTACCTATACATATGTATATATGAATGTAGATACACAAACGTTTATAGACCGACTGCTGGATAGACAGGAAGGGAGGTAGTGTAGATTGAATTGTGGACCAAAATGTAGGGCTGATGTCGGGACCGCAGCCGAGAAAAGCGAAAAGCAGCAACACAAGGCGCGCACACGGGTGAGGCGGTGGGAGTGAGGAGCATGGTGCAGCAACAGCCGGGACACTGCACTGCTGCAGTGGAGAGAAAAGCAAAAGCAGCAGAACAGGATTTGGTGAAGTGCGGGAACAGCAGCAGGGCGTGAGGTGGCCTGGAGCAGGAGCAGCAGCAGACGTGGCTCTGCGACCGCAGCAGCAGGGGTAGGTGCTTGGTAAAGCGGAGAGTAGCAGCTTGGTGGGAGTGTCGTGAGAAAAAAGCAGCAGAAGAAGAAAGCGAGCAGGAGCGACCCAGCAGATGCAGCAGCAGAAGCAGCAGCAGCAGAGACTCCTGTGTGCTAGAAAAGCGCCAGAAAAGCAGCAGGAAGCGAAGTAGGAGCGGCGGCAGCGCAGAGGCCAGCTGCCGAAGTGGGAAAGTGCTTGCTGCTGCTCCCAGCGGCAATGCAGCTGCTGCTGCGGGACGGCACAACACCCGGACATTCTTCCTTTATTACACCTGTTTCTTCTCTGCGCATTGGCGTCTCACACATTTTAAATGCAGATATCGGGGAGGGAGCACGCTCATTCTCCACACCCCTTCTACGAGTTCGTACGGCAGCACGCGCATGCATGTGCTGCTGCTGCGGCCCCACCTAACAAGAAGTACATAATATGAAGGGCGTCCACCGCTCTTGGTGCAGAGGACTGAGACACCGCCGACGTGCGGTGGTGGTGGTGATACTGCGGTGTCGAGACACCCGAAGTGCGCAGCTGCAAACGTGCGCGTACACTTCGTGCTGCCTCGTTCCGCGCCAGACGAGCGGGATGTTGCGAGCTCCATCAGAACATCCGTTTTCGCTGACGTGTCGACCTCTGCACCGGGCGCATGCACCTATATACGTATATGTATATATATTTATCTATATATGTATGTGTACATCGTATTATGAATACTCATAGCACGTCAATTGTATTACACGTGTATCTTTATCTGTCCAGGTTTTTTGTCGTCTTCTTGCTCTGTGCCTGGATCGCACGTATACATATATCCGTATATACACCTGTGGAGTGTATCTGTGTATGTGTGCACCGCCGGTGTGTGGCGCTGCGTTCATCACACAGTCGCCTATGTCTACATATTTGTGTGTGGATCTGTCCGTACGTGCCGTGTAGATTCCTCCTGTCCACCTGAGAAAGAGGAGCGGGAAGCCCGCGGCCGTCCAGACTGCGGCAGCAAAAGACGGGAAGAAAAGCTGCTGCGCTGCAACGGCATGCATGCGGCGATGATAGAGATTCACCGATCTACATCTCTGTACGCGTGTATATATATACATAAATAAGTTTACATTGATGCGACACCGAACAGGCAGCATGCTGTCGTTGTCGTACAGCCAGCCACAGCAGGAGCAGCACCTGCAGCAGCATGACGCCCCCGGACGCAGATAGTGTAGCAGCCGCCTGAGCATGCAGCACCAGCGGCCGGACAAAACTGGGTGGAAATACGAGGAGGAGAGCTTGAACAGAAGCTACGCTGAAATGTCCCGGAGGCGCGACTGCTCGCGTTCCGGCCAACCGCCACCCGACGAGGAAGGCTTGGTCGCACGCCAGTAATGCGACGCAGTAGTACTGTTGTCAACCAAACTCCGTGGCATGACATGCAGTCATCTGTAGGTAATACTGACAGTGAAGTCCTGAACGTACCTACGTACATTTGCATTCGTATGTGTATCCGCACCTACATACACACAGACACCAACACGCATGTGCACACACACACGCACACACATCTATACGCATATATATTCATGTACATACGTAGAAATGTTTTTACAAAGGTATGCACATATATACACATACACCCACGTGTGTAAACGTATACACACCTATACGCATATACATATATATATATATATATGTACACGTAGAAATGTTTTTGGAGTCGTCTTCAGCGTATACACTTGCACAAGACACCAACTATGGAGGACGTCCTAAATACCGACTGTTGTGCTGAAGCGTACAAACGGGGTGTATGCAGACTTCTTCACACCTGTGTGGACACATATATCCTTAACTACGTCCCACACGTAAGTGAAAGCTCTCCCTCTCTCTCATTCCCGCTTTCTCTTTGTCTATATACGTAAAGGCTGCGAAGTTCGGGTTGAAAACTTCACACCTGGGCAGCGAAGGACGGAGCGTGTGGCGCGACGATACACCCATGCAGCGCGCGGGCTGTAGCTACTGGATGGCTGCTGCTGAGGCGATCAACCTGGCGTCCGTGGCACTTTAATAATTCAAGCGCTGTGTGCTGCTGCTTTTCTTGCAATGCCGGAACTTGACAGTGCTGCTGATCCCAGTACAGTTTGCTGCTGATTTAATTGGTGCACGGTTTTCCTTGGTGTTGCTGCTGCCGCGAGGCTTCGGCTGGTGCTGCCGCTTCTGCCGCTACACTTGAAGGGGCTGGTGCAGCTTCTGTTACCGCTGCAAGTGCCGCTGCTATCCTTACGGTAGTGTTCCAAAGGGCGCTGCTGCGACCGGAACCGATTGCTGCTGCTGCTGTGATGCTCCGGGCCGGCGGCTGCTGGCACACAGCTACGCCGGGTACACGTACTGTTGCTGCTGCTGCTCAGACTGGACATCTCGGCTGATCTGTCGAAACATGTGCAAGTGCTAAGAGAGCAGCTGCCTTGACACTGCAGCTGGAGGCAGCAGCTGCCGTCCTTGCTGCCGCAGTTGCTCCCATTGCTCTTCGATGCCGGCGCAACAACAGCCGCCGCGCCGGACGCACGGCTTCCGCTGCTGTTCCTGCTTCCTCGCCATCGCCACAGTTCGTGCGCGATGCTGTTACTGGAAAGATTCATCTCCTTGCTGGCGCCCCTGTTGCTCCCCCCGCACACACTGTTGCGGGCCGATTTCCTCGTTTAGCTGCTCTTCTACAGCTCCCGCTCCTCCTCCCACGGTGTTGCTGCTGCGGTCGTATCCTGCTGCTGCTGCTGTGGTGTGACGCGTAGTCTTTCCAAGAGGTGTGCGGCACAGTCGCTGATCTGCTGCCGCCCTCACGACCTCTGTATGTTTCACAGCGTTCCCGCTTGCTTCAGTACGTGATCTACCCTGCAACGTGTGCTGAGAAAATACACTTGCTCAGAGCGCGACTCCCACAGGGTTCGTCTGTCTGTTCGGCACATAAATTGACGCGAGGTGAAAGTGTTGAGCTAAGCACAGGAATCCACCTTCTTCGGGGAACATACTTTTGAGTGACAGACATAATCCTACTAAAAGCCTTCCCTTCTGCTGATTGGGCTGCCACTGTTTCAACTGCTGCACGCCTTTACACAAGAGCGCTTCACGCACACGGATTTGCTGTGTCGAGGACTTCACAGGTACCGGACGCCTGCTGCCGCCACGGCATACATGCACACTGCTGCTTCTCTGCTGTTGGCATAACGACCGCTGCAGGAGTCGCACAGCACGTCTACGGTTGTTGTGGAAGCCGGAAGCGTTGAAGACGTTGCAGGGATTGAACACGCTGCTGCTGTCTCCTGCTCGCAGCAGTGTGCTGCTGTTATGCCTGCACTCCACGCCCCTGGTGTTTAGTCTGCTATTAGCATCCTGGTTTCTGCTGTTGTTCAGTTACATTTTTCTGATAGTTTCCCGGAAGATTTCGGCAGCAGATTTCTGCTGTTCCGCATCCTTCGCGGCTGCTTCCCCCCACTTGAGTCGATCTCTTTTCTCCTCCTGCTCCAGCCGCTGCAGCAGCTGCTCTTCAAAAGACGGTTCTGCCACCTTCCTCTTCCTGCCTTTTCTTTTTCCGCTGCTGCTGCTGCTACCGCTCGTCTGTTGCCCCTCTGCTGCCGTGTCGTCTGTCTCGACGGCCTCCTCGCCGCTCGCGTCTTCATCCAGCATCACCTGCCGCGGCAAGAAATAAGTAACGGCAGCAGCAACAGAGTGAGCAGCAGCAGCAACAGCAGCAGCGCCAGCTGTCGGTAACAGCTGCAACACATAGTAACAGCAGTACTAGCTGCCACACACAGACTGGCCGAACCAGCAGCGGCTGAACGAACAGAAGCAGCAGCAGCGGCATCGCCAGAAGAAGCTCCGTCAGCCCCACGTGGTTACTTGACGTCAAGCCGGTGCCCGTGGCGACGGTCAAAAGGATATTATTGATAAAGTTTGCGTTTCTTTATCTATTCACCAGTGCACAGATATATCTGAGGAGAGCTCCCCTAATGTTCAACCAACATATCTATACACATATTTGAACAAGACGCGAATCCTCTTCCCCCAGTCCATAGATGTCTCTTGAGAGGGTGCGAATATTTTCACTGCATCAATATACATACATACATACATACACACATGTGGTAATGTAGATGTATGGTGCTACCAGACGTATGCAGAAGTGGCTCCGACTGCCCGCGCCAGCGTCGCGTCTCAGCGGCTGTCACACTATAGGTCTGTACAGATAGGCCTGTTTACGGGCAGCCGCGAAGAAGAATAGCCGCACGGGTAATTATCTGGATGGTGCAGTAGTTCCCCATCTGTCCACCAACCGAGCAGCAGCAGTAGCGGCGGCAACAGTCGAACGTCATCCATGTATAGTAGACGTGCAGGAATGTACCATATAGACAGCGTTAGGGTCGCGGACTTCCTCGTGGCTGCTGCTGTGGAACTGGCCGTAATCAGCAGCCTTGGGGGGCAGGTGACTGCTCGGACGGTGTTTGAGCTGCTGCTGCAGCTGCTGGAGCTGCTGCAGCTGCTGCTGCTTGTTCGGGAGAAGAAAAAGAGGAGAGAAACGTGCAGCAGCGCATGTAGGGCTGCTATTCAGCAGCAGCGCCAGGTTCCGCTTCATGACAAGAAAGCCCTGGGATAACGTCGTTTTGTTCTGCGCAGCAGCAGCAGCAGCAGGCACAGAGCAGCACGTCCAGCAGCAGGAAGTGGCAGGAGCAGCAGCACACAAACACCCGATGGTGTCACGGGACTCCTACAGGACAGCTAACAGCAGTAGCAGCACGTCCAGGCAAACAGTGCAGCAAAGGCAGCCAGACCTTGTGCCAACTTCAAAATCAGCAAACACGGCCAAACTGGCAGTCCTCCTCGTCACATCCGCGGTGCCAACAGCAGCCGTAGCAGCACTGCGCAGCCCCACGAGCAGCAACTCACAGCGAAATCCCCCCGCAGAAGTGTGCCGCACATGCAACAGCGGCAGCAGCAGAAGACGCAGGAACATCAAAACTCTACGAAACGGAAGAAGCACATGAAGCGACGGCGTGCCGGGGGAGGGCCAGTACAAGACCCGTGTCTTTGTCCAGATAAAGAGATAGTCACTCCTGTTGAGTTCTCTGTTTCGACGCTACAGGGGCCCTTCTGCTCTTTTGCATGCGAAGAAATTGGCCTCCTCCCACGGACTTCTTAAAAAGAACACAACTTCTTCTTTATTCTCACTTTGAAAGACCACGCACACATATAACCACACGCACATGCATGCCCCTACATATATGCAGAGAACTTATCCACACGCTTCTTGTACATCAACCAAGTGCATATATATATGTGTAGGTATGTAGAAACGTGTTTATGCATACTAGATCGTAGTAGATTTGTTCGTCCTACGACCACTCATCTATACATCTTCGAAGGCATGTGCATCCATATGGTTGGTGTGTAGAAACGCATAGACGTACGCTATATTCCCGCACTTCTTCTTCCGACCACATATATTATACATCCACGTATGTATGTGTAACTCCGTAGACATCCCCGAAGACACCCCATATTTTATCTGCATACGCATGCGCCTGCAGAAGGCGCCAAGAAGATAAAGGAACGGATGGAAGCGGCGTTGTTTTTCGAGACGTGCATGCGTTCTGCGTCTCTGCTGCTTCGGGGGCCTCTCTGCGCAGGTCCTTCAAATATCGGCGCAGTTCTCCGATTTATCCGAGTCAACCGCACATATACTCGCATGCAGATCTATTTCCGTAGATGAATATAATACGCATGCAGTAGTATTCGCAAAGGCACGCATGCGAGGAGACTCGTGTTGGTATTACAGCAGCAGCGCGGGGGACGACGGCAGGCGGCTGCGCCATCTGCGCCTGCGTATTCCGGTCAAGACGGCTGTAAATCTCCTGCTGCAGCTTCACTTCGAACTTCTGCAATATCCCCATCTCCGCCTGCGAATCCCGTAGCACACCCCTCGCCACCCGTAGATAAATTTATGTACTTCCTTGCAGAACAAATATATATAAATACACCCACGTGTATCTGTCGACGTAAATATGCATGCACAGATACATACACATATATATAGAAAGAGAGAGGTATGTATGTGTCTCTTTGCGCCGTACGAATTTGCAGACACATACATATAACAAAGGGTACAAATATATATGTATATATAAGTATGTTTATACACATATATGTGTATATCCGTATTCATATATGTATATATGTATATATATGTAGACGCATCCATATATACGTATGTATGTATGTATCTCTTATTTGAATGTGTGTATTCAAAGAGGGTACATATAATAAATGAGTGTAGATACAAATTTATATACAAACATAGCGATATATATATATATATGTATGTGTCTACGCGCACGTACATACATGCAAACACGTATATATATATATGTATATACATGTGTTTAATATACATATACACATATATATATATATATGTTTTTTTCTCTCTCTCTCTATATATATATTCTTTTAATGTGCATACTTTTGGGGAGATGGATATGTGAAAGGGTTCTGGTAATTATCTCGTAGGTCGACGGGTGAAAAGGTGGTAGAGAGGGGGAAGGTGGCTCTGTCACAAATTTTTCGCCGGGCGCATGCAACGGCGGTGGTGGCTGTCGCGCGTGCCTATTAAATTACATTAGAAGCTGCAGTCCATGCCTATCTACCCATCTGTATATCTACTCACGTATATCTATATCAGTCTACCTATATACATATATATATATGTATGGTCTACTTATATCTATCTGTATCAATTTATCCATATACCTACACACACAAATGTACACACAAATACGTATATATATAGGATATCAATCTACATATGTACATTATATGCATATATATATATATGCATATGATCTTCTTATATCAATATGTATCAATGTATCTACATACATACACACACGTGCACATATATACGTGTATATCCACTCACACCTCTGTATATCAATCGACCTACGTACATGCATATATATAGATATGAGCCAGGTGGTACGTAGGGGGAAGAGTCCCGCATTTGAGCGACAGCAGGCAGTATCTCCAGACGTGTCACGAACATGTATATATTTGTACGCATGCAGGGGAAGACGGAGACGGAGGCAGAGCGCTGGGGAGAGCAGCAAAATTGACGAGGACGACGAATAGGAGGAGGGTAGGGGGGAAAGGGTCACTTCAAGAGAAAAGGAAGCGAAGAAGTGAACACGAGTCATCCTCGAAGATAAAGAAGTGCGCAGGTCTTCAAAAAGGGTACTTCCACAAGAAGTCAACGAGAGGAGAAGATTCATCCACGAGGAGCGCAGCAGAAACTCTTACGAGAACTGGCGCAGCCTTCACCAAGTTCCCCATATTAATTTTGTATGCAGCCGTGGCGGCTTGAAGAGCTGATCCTAGTCTTCGCAGCAAGCGGGGAGTCGCGTACTTCATCGCGTGCACTGCATAGGCGGCAGTCAGCAGCTGCAGCGCTGAACAGACGCAGACACACAGCAGCAACAGCAGCCCGGGACATCGCACAGAGAAGGAAAAAACAGCAGCAGCAACAGCAACAGCAGCAGCACCAGCAGCAGCGAGAATGTTTCCGAAGAATAAGGCAACAGCAGCAGCAGCAGCAGCGAGAAGTCCTTCGAAGAACAACGCGGCGGCAGCAGCAGCGAGAACTTCTCAGAAGAACAACGCGCGCGGAAGAGGGAGGGAAATCTCGCAGGCAACATCATCACCGCCGGGGACGGAAGCGGTCGCATGCACTTCTTTTGCTCAAGTAGGAAGTTTTCATGTCGTAGGAGCAGAGGCAGCACAGGCATTAGACGCCAGCAGCTGCATCTCCGTCCGCCGGTGAACGCAGCAGCAGCAACTGCAGCAGGCGCAGTGGCAGCGGCAGCAGCAGTGGCAGCAGCTCCTTGAAAAATTGCAAACCACCACCTACGAATAGTCGACGAAAACCCACACATGCAAACTCCTGCTATCACCTTCTTTAACCTTTGCATATATGTACTTCATACACACACATATACATATATGAGTGAATACGTGCATCTCTCTCCCCCTCGGGTATACACACGTGCACGTTTAAAGGCAAAGAAGCTTCACGCCTGTAGTTCACTTACGCATATATATATATATATATGTAGATCCATAGAAAATCAAGTAACCAGATCAGTGTATATATATATATATATGAGGGCACAGATATATATGATGAATGTAGGTATGCATATATATATAAACACTTGGTCACTCCAGAGGGCAGTCAAGAGGAAGACCCGTAAAATGCTGGCGACACATCACTACATATACATACAAATCTCTACACATTACATACGTGGAACCCTACGCATGTATTTATGTATATATATGCATGTACATATATGTGTGTATGTACAAAGAGAAAGGGGAAGCATCGGTACAATTTTGACAGACAGCAAGTCCTGTGCATCACCGTACACACGTATACGGAGGCCGATGCTTTGGGCAGTGCTGCCTCTTCGACGTAACGCTCTCTTTATATATATATGTATATACACGTATATATATGTAGGTGTATGGATATATGTATACGCATGCATATACACGTCTGTGTGTCTATGTGTGGTGTGTACGCCCACGCAGCCGTCGAGGAGGTACGTGCATGCGCCTCCTATGCATGTGTATATCTACGGATAGACCTGTTCACATACACTTTTTCTAGGGGGTTTACTTCTCTCTTCCTCTCCCTTCCTTCATATATACATATATACACCATATATGTATGCATACATATACACACACACACATACATACATATACATATATATATATGTATGTATATGTATGTATAGAGATATACACACACATACATACAGACATACTCTGTGTATACTTTTCGGGTCGGTGGTTTCCTCTCTTTTCCTCTCCCTTCCCCTATCTATCTTCTTCACATATATGTAGACACAGATAGACACAGATATACAGATATATACGTAGAGACACAGACATACTACAGGGGTCCTTTTCGAGCCGGTGTTCTTCTCTTTTCCTCGGTCTTCCTCCACATACGTATGCACATACGGACCTACTACGTGTAGACTTTTCAAGCCGCCTTCTGGCTCTCTCTTTATATTGACATGTATATATACTTCAGCAGCAGAGTACACATATATGCACATGCGTGTACGTATAGATGCGTATCCAGGTGTATATGGTAAGCGTGTGTGTCTCTCTTCTTTGTAGACACATACACATATATATATATATATAATTTTCCACGTGTGTGAGAGGTCGGCAAGAGGAACAACACGGGGTGAGAATGTGCTGCATTTCTTACGGCTGAGCGCGTCCATCTTCCTTCGAAGCGAGCGGAAAAGCGCATGCAGGAAGCGTCTCAGCGTGGGGTCTACCTCAGAAGTACAAAAAGAAGGAAGAGAAGAAGACACGGAAGCAGCAGCACGGGTGGGCCGAAGACAGGCAGAAGAAGAAGAGGGCGGATCCTGGGGCGAACGAAAGAACTGCAGGCGAGCCGTCTGCTGGAGGAGTCGCACGAGCTCCGCCGCGCTTAGCGTCTCCAGTCGTGAGGTCGCTTGGCTGCTGTCTTGTCCGCCTGCTGCTAAAGACGTGTTCCTCGTATTTCTCTCTCTTTTCTGCAGTGTCCTGCTGCCACTGCTGGTACACTGGTGCTGTTGGTGCTGCTGCGGCAGCAGAACACTGCTGCTGCTGCTTCGATCTGTCGCTTTATCTGCCTCGACGGCGTCAGTCTCTGTTCGCAGAGCGCTGCTGCTGCTGCTGCGGTTGCTGTCCGTCGTGCTGCTGCTCTCGTCTGCCCTGCCGCCACTCGTGCCGTCGCTGCTGCTGCTGGTCTGCGACGCAAGAGTCTGCTGCTGCTCCTGCTTCCAAGAGGAGGCCGCCACGGGCAGGAGGAGCGCGCGCATGAGCTGCTGCTGCTGCATCTGTGTCAGCGGCAGCAGGTGGCTACACATGAAAATGCACGCCAGCTGCCGGGGCTGCAGCAGATCTAGCCAGTCGAAAACTCGCACGGCGAGCTGCTCCTGCAGCCGGCGCAGCAGCACCTGCAGAAGCTGCTGCTCGCTGCTGCTGGCACCGCTCCACGCAATGTCGCAGCTGCTGCTGTCGGAGCTCCAGGAGCTGCTGCTGCTGCTGGCCGGGGGGAAAGGGAGCTGCGGTTGTCACTCCTGGGGCCGTCGTACTCGCCGATGCTGCTGCTTCTGCTCCTCTCCCTTCTGCCTTCGAAAAGGTAAGATACGCGCCGTTGACTCTCAAGCCGGCATAGCGCCACCATCACGTAGCTAATGGACTGGGCAATCACCAAAGAGGCATACAACCACCTGCACACCTGTGCGTATATTATACGTCTATACATACATGCATATATATACATATATATATATGTGCGTATCTACATATGTACATATATAGATATATACATCCATACGCACATACTTACGTACATGTATAGCCGCATATACATATATATACACACTTAGACACAGGCCCCCATAGATAAGACAAAGAATAACTTTTCTTGCGGATATATATTTATGGACTTTCATGTGCGCATGTGTGTGGTGTGCAGACACCTACACACCTGCTGCTTCGACTGCGAACGGGTGCAGCAGCCGTCCCGCCGCACACATCTCCATGGAGGCACCACTATACACGCTCGCCGGGCATTTATCTATCTATGTGTCTACTCGTGTCTACTACTACTATCTGTCTGTTCGTGTCTACCTATCGATTCTTCGTGTCTATCTATATACCTACCCGTGTCTATCTACCTATGTGTGTCTACCCACACACACATATATATAATATGCCCCTATTCGTACGTCTACCCTCCTACTTCGTCCATCTGTCTGCGTCTGTCTCTGCCCCTCTCCCCATCTATCAACGTATCTGCGCCGATTTATCTACGAGGCTATCTATTCGTGCTGTCTACCTATCTGCGTCTCGCTACATATCTGCGTGTCTACTTCTCCATCTATCTGCCCCTATTTATCGCCGTCTCCGTCTCCCTATTAATCGGCGTCTCCGTCTCCCTATCTACCCGCGTCTCCATCTCCCTATCTACCCGCGTCCCCGTCTCCCTATCTACCCGCGTCTCCGTCCCTCTATTTATCCCCGTCTCCGTCTCCCTATCTACCCGCGTCCCCGGCGTCTCCGTCTCCCTCTATATCTATCTGTGTCTCTCTATCTGCCTATCAATCTGCTGCACCTATTTATCCGTCTCCCTTCATCTCTCTCAATGGGACTATCTACGTGTCTCTCTATCTATTGACCTGCGTCTCTTTCTATCTGTTTATCGATCTACGTGTCTGTCCACCTGCCTATCCATATATAAATATGTGACACTTCTTCGGTAGTGCCTGCATGCGTACGGAGACACACGTATCTCCACGAGTAATAGGGGGACAAATATGCGTCCACCGCTAAGCGTTCCCGCGTCAGAAAAGCTTCGGCAGTCAAAGAAACATATACCCGCATGCATGTACAAATATATTCATATATATGTAATATGGACGTATGTAGAGACACGTACTTGTAGATGATCAAGGATATATGGTACACACGTATGTACATACATGCATGCAGATGCGTGTATAGGTAGATTTCCACGTAGAGACACGTATCTACTGCAGCGAAGGGAGGAAGCAGGAAAGCAGCCAACACCTCCACATGCCACCTGTGCATGCACACATATCAAAACGGGCTCCGCAAGTCTCTCACAACGCCGAGAATCTTCCACGCGCAATTCTAGACAACCGTGTCTACAAATTCGAGGAGGAGAGACACAGACACAAAGACAAACAGAGAGGAAGACGAAAATACACAGAGATATACAGAGAGATCCGTGGTCACGTACCTGACCTGCGCGCATGCATACAAAAAGAGACGTTTTTATCAACCTGCTATATACACACGCATGCGTACGACAGAGTCACACACGACTGCGTGGACACACACACGTACACACACACACACACACATGCATATCTACGTATGTATATATACATGTATATATATGTAGAAATAGGAACATTTATATAGACAGGAATGTATAAATATATATGCAGAAACATATACATATATATACATGCATACGCAGAAACTGATGTCCACATACATATATATATATATATAGGAACGTATAGACACATATGTGGAAACATATATATACATATATATATCAATATAGATGCATGCAGAAACTGATATATATCTGTGTATATGCGGAAAGGTATGAAAATATATGTAGAAACATACATATATACACGCAGAAACTGGCATACGTATACGTGGACATATACGTATATGTATACACAGAAACAAACATACACATACGTAAACATATACATATATATATACACATATGTATACGCACAAACTGATATACATATACATACATATATACATATATGTATATATATGGCTGGAGACGAAGCTGAAGCGTCCCCTTCAGTAAGTACGGGGACAGAAGGTGACGGCGGGTTTTCGTTAATTTGTGTAGCCGCTCTGCGGTCTCTTCTGTCGAGAGAAGGGCAGGAGCCGCAGCAGACCTGCTGCTGTTACGGGAGACGCGTGGCCGCTGCAGTCGCGTCGCAGTGTCTTCGTTTGTAGATATTCACCCCCCGTCAAAAAAGATGTCCGGACCACCCAACGTCGTAGATGCTCCCCCGTCTCGTCTCCGTGACGGAAGAATCGTCGTCGCAGCAGTCGTGGGCCCCTCCCTCACATTTCTCTTCGCTATCGAATCGGGGGACTTCCCCACCACGCGTGGATATATCTACATTATTGTAGGCGTGTGTACGGATATATATACGGCCCCACCCATGATACAGACACACGCATGCAGATGACCTTCGCTGCGCATGTTTGTCTGCCTACGTGGAGAAAAGACAGCGACAAAGAGACTGGAGAAGCAGCAAGCGACCCCCTGCAGTCATATTGCTGCATGCGTAACAGCTGCACATAATCATATATATGTGTGTGTGCAAGTCCACCTGTACTTGTACCCATCCAAGACACGCATTCACGTGTAACTAACGCACATATATATATATATACACATACGTGTATCCTTGTATCCGTATTCATATACATATATGTATACAAGTCCATGTCTACCTGCACCCGTACACCGCATGCATCCCCGTATAATATATGCATAAGATACATACATATATACATATATACACATTCTTGTATCCGATTATATACAATTGCATATATATATATATTCTTGTATCCATACGCATACAGATATGTATGTATATACGCATTTTCATGTATATGTTTATATCTGTTGATAAAGAGATTGAAGGCGTCGTGAGGAAGCTTCGCAAATGTTGGTCTTTGTAGATCATGTGCTGCATTCCTACACGCAGCGACGACGCCACGGATCGCAGGAAAAACTCTTCCTTCAAATACACAAATTAGACACCCAAACAGACTTATACACAAACATACATATATACATATACGTATACGTTCACGCATACATATACACACATATATATATATATATATACATATGTATATACGTATCTATGTACATATACAGACACATACATATACGTTCAAACATACACATATATATACATTTATGTATATAAACACACACACATACACATATACGTACAAGCATACTCATACACATACACATATATATATATATATATGTCTGTATACTCAGACAGACACACATGAACGTACACGCATATATACATACACGTATATATATATATATACTTATGTATACACACATGTACATACGGATACGTACAAGCGTCTATTCAGACATATATACGCAGGTGAACAACCGTAAGAAGAGAGAGGGGTCCACACATTCGAAGAGAGAACGGAAATTTGGTGGAACGTGGAGGAACAATATGCAAGAGAATTACCTGGGGCGTGAGGAGTGCTGCTTGCTGCAGCAGCGCATGCAGAAACCGACGCAGAACTGCGTCCTCTACCAGGGACGCCGTGCAAAAGGCGAGAAGGCCCTGCACAGAGCGCGTTGCACAGAGCCACAGCAGAAGTAACAGCAGCAGCAGCAAGACGAAAAATCGGAGCAGCAGCGAGGCGCCAGCCGCAGCAGGAGCAACAGCAGCAACAGAAGCAGCAGCAGAGACCACTCCAAGAGAGGCAGCAGCAGAGGCTGGTGTCGCAGCCACTTCAAAGACGGCAGGAGCAGCAACACGAGACAAAGGAGGAGCAGCGCAGCAGGATGCCAGGCCGTCGAGAAGAAGAATATGCAGCAGCAGCAGCAGCGGCACTGTCACTCCGGGCGGGCACACGGCGGCACAGAGCCAACCGCACGCGAGAGGAAAAGGCGCAACAACACACCAGCAGCAGCAGCCGGGTCAGCGAGCGCTCCTTAAAAAAAGTACACCCGAGTCTCTTCTTTTATACTTCGCTGCACCTCATGAGCACACGAAATGCCATCAGCTGTAGCTTCTCGTGTGTATATATAAGTATACACATATATGTGTGTATATACATATTCGTGTAGACGAGCGTAACTCTACGTATAGGTAGTGACTCGTAGAAGTACTCATATATACATATATATACTCGTACAAGAATACTTACAGCCGGAGGACTCTATCTTTCTGCAGACTGACCGAGACTCCCTCTCGCTCTCTTTCTATATATATATATATACATATATATATATATGTATTTCCCCTGTTACGTGCTGTTCCTGTATCTATGGACGTATGTATGCAAGGCTGGGTAGTTAGATGTGGGAGAGAGACTCACTGCAGCAAGCTCGTGCTCCTGGTAGTACGGAATCCAGGTGTACATACACCTGAAGAGGTCGAGCAGAAGCTGCTGTTTCCGAACGTGCATGCGGGTGGCTGCAACAGCGACGAGGAGCAGCTGCTGGGGAGAGAAGTCTCGGACGCGCGCATGCACGAAAGCGAGTGCTTGGTCAAGTGCTGCAAGCAGCACGTCACTTGCTGCGGCTGCTGCTTCCCCTGCAGGCAGTGCTGCTGCGGCTGCGGCGTTCCGGGCTCCTCTGCTGCCTGCTGCTTCTCCTCCTGCAACGTGGTGGCGGGACGCAGAGCAGCCGAGTGCATGCATTCCCCAGAAGCAGAGCGCGAGCTCACACGGCGGTAGCGCGGGCAGCAGCCTGCTCAACGCGCCGAACAGGGCGGGGGCCAGTCGTTCCTGTTGCTGCTGCAGCAGCCAATTTCTTCGGCTGCTGCTGCTGCTGACCAGCAGCGAGGTCCCCAGCAGCAGGTAGCAGAACGCGCGACTCGAGCAGTGCTGCAGCTGCTTCTCCCAGACGCGCTGCTGGATCTTCGCTAGCGCACTCCCGTTCAGCAGGCGTCCCTGCCCATCAGCGATAACAGCGGCAAAGAATCACCAGCAGCAGGAGTAACATCTATCGCTTGGCCCCAACAGCAACAGCAGGAGTAGCAACAGCAGCTGCAGGAGCAGCAACAGTAGCAGCAGCAGCAACGGCGTCTAGGGGCAGCACATGCCACGTCACGCCGGCAGCAGCAGCAGCAGCAAGCGGAGGGCCTGCAGCGGCAGCAGTGACTGCAGCGGCGGCTGCTGCAGCAGAAGGATTTTTCTGCAGTGGCGGTCCTGGTAGAGGTACGCATGCACGTAAAGAAGCAGCGCAGCAGGAAACAAGCAGCTACAGAGTCACTACCGCAGTTCCCTGGTAAGACCACGGGGAACCACCACCGCGTGAGAGTCGACCCTACAAGAGCAGCAGCACCAACAGCACCAGAGAGAAAGAGGACGGGCAGCAGGCAGCACTGCGCAGACAAAATTGCACCGGCCGCAGCAGCACTTGCAGCAAAAGCAGCAGCAGCAGCAGAAGAGAAAGTGGATTAGAAACGAAAAACTTGTCCCCGCAGACACTCTGGCGAGGCGGCGTTTCAACACACATACCTCTAGGAGACTTCCCGTGGACGACCCCGTCTCACCCCGTACTACTACTCGTGGAGTGTACGTACACTCCCCTGGGAGACTTCCCGTGGACTCTCCCCTCTACTCGTCGAGTGTACGTACACTCCCCTAGGTGACTTCCCGTGGACTCTCCGCTCCACTCGTCGAGTGTACGTACACTCGCCTAGGGGATTTCCCGTAAACTAATCCGTCTCCCCGAGTACTGCTACTCGTGGAGTGTACGTACACTCCCCGTAGACACTTCCTGTTGACTCTCCCCTCTACTCGTCGAGTGTAGGTACACTTTCCTAGAAGACTTACCGTCGACCCTCCCCTCTACTCGTCGAGTGTACGTACACTCCCCTTGAACACTTCCCGTGGACTCTCCTCCCTCACCGCGTCCTCCTACTCGTCAGGTGTACGTACACTTCTTCTAAGCTATTCGTCGATACCTAGACTCTTGGTAGGACTTGTACGTGAACTGGCAGAAGAGCTCCCCTGCTGCATATACGTCTCCGCGTCTCGCATGTGGAGAGACAAAGGGAGGACACGACAGCACTGCAAAAGCGGAAAGGAAGTCGAAAGAACAAACTCACTTTGCTGAAGGAGAAGAATATCTCTGCGAATTGGTGTGGGGCGTAGGACTGCTGCTTCTCAAGAAACAAATTCAGCAGCTCCTGCTGCATCTCTGACACGCGCTGCAGTCGAACGGTCACCAAACGATCTTCCTGCTGCTGTCGCTGCTGCTGCAGCACTTTCAGACGGGGAAGCCCTCCGTTCCACTGCGGTTGCTGGTGCTGCTGCTGCTGCTCGCCTTCTCGCATCAGTGGACCCTGCTGCTGCAGCTGCTGCTGCCGTTGATCACCTCGATCCTCCTCCTCCTTATTCTTCTCATGCTGCTCCTGCTCGTCCTTCTTTTCCTTCTGTTGCTGCTGAGGAAGGGGCTTCTGCGCGCGTGGCTTGCAGCACTGCTCGACCCGCGTCTGGTGCTGCGCCTGGCGCGTTCGCACCCGCTCACCTTGTCTGTCCTGCTGTTCTGGCTGCTGCTCGCCTGGCTGCGATTCTTCCGACCGCTGGCGTCGCTGCCGCTGGCGCTCACGTAGAAAGCCTCGCAGCTGCTGCAGCGTCGCCGCAAGGAAAGCCGCTTCCGACGGCTGCAGCACCTGCTGCTCTCGAAGCGCATTTATCAGCAACAGCTCTACCAGCTCCCAGTTCTCGAACCTAGACAGCAGCAGCAGTAACGAAGCAGCACTGCGGCAGTAGCAAGCCAGCACACGCTGAAGCAGCAGGGCTGCAGTAGGAACAACTGCGAGGCCGGAGGTGAAGGAGCGACAGCGCCAGTGTCCAGCTCAGCAGCAGCAGCAGCAGCAAGGCACAGCACCAGCAGCTTGCAAGCCGCTCTAACAGCAGCACCACCAGCAGAAACACCAGTCGCACCAGAAACAACAGCAGTAGCAATAGCAGCAGCGATGGCACTGGCTACAGCAACAGCAGCAGCACCAGCAGCAGCGACAGCAGCAGCAACAGCAGCAGCGACAGCAGCAACAGCAGCACCAACAGCAGCAGCACCAGCAGCAGCAACAGCAGCACCACCAGCAGCAGCACCAGCAACGGCAACAACAGCGACAGGGACACACGATATTCTTACGCATTCAGATCCCTCAGGGACTGCAGGAAGAGGAAGACGTCTTCTCTTTGAAGACAGTATATACCTTTCAGCACCGCACGCCCTAGCAGCCGCAGGACCGCGTCATCAAGAGCAGCGTACGCTTCCCATCCCCAAGCAGCAGCAGCTGCAGCAGGTGCGGCCACACGAGCTGCAGCAGCAGTGCCGCCAGCAGAGGAAAGTACAGCAGCAGCAGACGAGGAGGAGGAGGAGTGCGCAGCAGCAGCACAGGAAATGTCGGCTCCGGCAGCACCCGCAGGCAATGCTGCAGGACACGGGACAGCATTGCACGAAGGAACCGGTGCAGCAGAGGAACAAGCGGCTTCAAAGAGACCGTCCTTGGGAAGAAGCGCAACGGCTGGGCAAGGACTGGACGCAGCAGCAGCAGCAACACCAGCGGGAGCAGAGAAAAGGCGGAACGTATCTTCACGAGGCATCTTAACTGTAGCAGAAGTAGCTTCTCGTTGCAGCAGCGCCCGCGCGACTTCACGCGTCGATCCGCTCGCCGCTACCGCAGATGTAGGTTTACTTGCCAGCGCCTTGTTCGATTCTTTCTTCGCTGTGTCGCTGTTTTCCCCTGCTGTTGCTGCTGCAGACATCTCTGCGGCTCCTGCTGAACTTACGTTCGAACTTGCTGTCGCATCAGCAGTAAAACTCTCTTCGAGCGGCGTACCTGCGGAGCTCCCTCGCATCGCTGTCGCAACACAGCTGTCAGCTGCTCTCGCTGCTGTGGGCTTCTCTTCCGATGCTGCTGCTGCTGCTGTATGTTTCTTTGCTGCTGCTGCTGCTAAACAAGAAAAAGACGGTACGCTCCCAGTGACTGTCTGTGCTGCTGCCTCAGGCGATATTCGTGTTGCTGCTGCGGCTACTGCTGTGGATCGACAGCCCTGCTCGGACGGAGAAACAAGCTTCTCCTTCGCAGCAACGCCCCTGAAAAGAGTGCTGCTGCCTGCCTCTCTCCTGCTGCTGCTGTTGCCGTTGCTGCTCAGCAGGTCCGCGCTGCTGCTGTAGCTTTCTCTGATGCGGCTCTCGAGCAGGAGAAGCTGCTGCTGACGCTGCCTCAGGAAGGCGAGAACGAGACCTTGCAGCAGCGCTTCACGCTCCTCCTGCTGCTGCTGATCAGGCTCTGAGTCAAATTGCTGTGCAGCAGACCGCAGCCCCAGCAACTTCTCCGGTAGCCGCTCCACATACAGCGGCCGAGTCCGCTTTGAAACAGCTGCAACGGCAGCAGTGGCAGCAGCCGACGGACGACCCGCAGCACTAGCGCCAGGGACAGTTAAGGTAGGAGCAGCCAGGTCGGCAGCTACAGCATCAGGAGAGGTAGCAGGAGCAGCAGCAGTCGTTACAGTAGGTACAGCAGGAGTGGTAGCGCCACAAAGGGTAGCAGCACCAGCAGCAAGAGGAGTGACCGCGGCAGGCAGAGCACTGGCAGCAGCAGGGGTTGTGTCGAGGTTGCAGCTGCGACCTTCGGACGCGCCGCCGCCGTGGCGTCGAGGTGCTGCGATCCCGTTGCTGTCACGGTGAGTTAACTCCTGCCCACTGCTGCTATCGACGCTGCTTCCCCGGCTGCTGCTGCTCCCGCTACGCTTCTTCGGCTGTGCGACGTAGCTGCCGCTTGAGAGGCTGCTGCTGCTGCCCACAGGACTCCTGCCGTCTTGTCCGGTCTCGCTGCTGCTGACGTTGCACACCTCGCTGCTGCTGCGGTCAGGAAGGTAGCTGCTGTTCCCCATGCCGCTGTTGTGTGTCTCGTTGCTTCGGCTAAGCCAGTTGCTGCTGCTGCTGCTGTGTTTGGAGCTGCTTGGATTCAGCCAGTTGCTGCTGCTGCTGTTTGTTCTTGCTCTGGCGTCTCGAAAGGAGGAGCAAGTGATCGGGTGCTGGGTGAGTGTGACGAGAGCCTCGAGCAGCAGAGCAGCATCAGCAGCAGATAGTTGGTCGCTTCTTCCCAGAAGGCAGTTTATGACGCGCACTGCATGCACCGCAGCAACGCAGCCGTCGAGCGCAGCAGAAAGACACCGGCAGCAACAAACGGGAAGTTCTGAAGCACGGCCTTTTGCAGCACGCTCATGAGGAGCATGCCGCATGCAAAAAAAACCCGACTTTCGAAAATAATGTCACCGGGGCGACGCGTCGACAGGGTGCGCAACACGCAGCAGCAGCTGCAGTATTAGCGCGAAGGCCGCGTCTGCAGCGGCAGAGGCTTGCCAGAAGGCAGGAGAGGCAGCAGCAGACACACTCACTAGCATGCCGCTAAGGGAGGGAGCAGCAGGCAGCCCCCAGAGGAAGAGAGCAGCAGCTCACGCGCACGTGATCTCCTCTCACGAAGGACGGATGACCCCCGGAGTCTGCTGGAGCAGCAGGGCGCGAAGAAGAAAAGCGACAGCAGCAGCACAAGCGACAACAGCAAGACAGTCCCAGGGCAGGACAGGCGGGAGAAACGCTGCAGGAGTGTGGCGCCACCACCGTTGCTTCTGCAGAGAGTTTGAAGGAGCAGCAGGACGTGCAGCAGCAGCAAGAGGGCAGCAGCACCAGCACCGGAGGAGGCAGGACCAGCGCGCGGGAGACCAGCAGCAGCAGCAGCCCCACAGCAAAGGCAGCAGCTGCAGCAACAGCAGCAGAACAGCGCCGCGGCTGCAGCAGACCCCGCAAAACCGGACGCAGCAAGAGCAGCAGCCGGAAAGAAACACAGGCTGCCCCAGCAGCAGCAGCAGCCAGAGCAGCAGTCGTCATCCAGTCAAAAAGAAAAGCGTCAGCTCCGGCGGCGCCAGACGCTGCAGCGGCGGCAGCGACGCCAGTCGCAGCAGCAGCAACAGCAGCAGCTTCACAAGGGGCTGCAGCACGTGTGGTGCCAGGAGAAGGAGGCGCACCAGCAGCACCGCCCCCACGCAACAGCAAACCGAAAAGAATTTCTTCAGCAGCGAACCGCAGCAGCAGCACCGAGGACGGCGGCCCTAACGAAGTGTTCCGAAATCAAGCAGCTCTTCCTCCCCCTCTCTCTTCTTCCGGAGCTTCTTCTGTCTCTGTTCGCCCTTCTTGCGTCTCTGCCCCGTCCTCTCTTCTGCCCTACTGCCCCCTCTCTCCGAAAAACCTGCGTCCTTTGTGGTCGCTTGTACGACGCACTAGGCGTAGATAACCACCGAACTATCACTCCTGCGTACTCGCCCACATACACATATGTATGACTGCTCTGCTAGATGCAAGCGAGAGAAACGTAGAAACTGCTATACCTCCTATGTCCACAGACATGTGTGTGTAGGCGCATGCACCTATGTATTTGTCTACCCGCGCATGCGGACAACGATGGACGTGTGTGGCCGCATGCAGAAGGACAAGGCAGCAAGAGCAGGAAACGCGGAGTGCTGACAGCCCCACCAGATCTCTCGTTCACCACCTGCACGCCTTCAAATCAAGCGGTCAAAGCTGTGCTCGCGACTTCATATACATCTATAATGTCTGTGTGTATGCATGTGTACGCATGTGTATGCATGTGTACGTATATATATGCATATGTGTATGCATACATACGTGTACGTGTGGAGGTGCCCATACGTCGAATCCACCGCAAAAACACGTCCAGACACGTGTGCGGGTTTAGGTGTGGACCGCGTACACAGCCGAGAAAAAGACGCTCAAATATGTTCTTGCGAACGTATGTACATGTATACATATATACATGTAAGTGTATTCATGCATGCATGCACACATATATGCATGTGTAAGCCCACGCAGATCCGTACGGAGACGTATGCAGGTATAGATGTGGAATAAGTCGAAACGGCGGAGACGGCGCTCAAACGCCTGCTTGCGAACCTTATATATATATATATATGTGTGCACGGATGCATGTGTACGTACATATATATATATATATATGTGCACGAGTTCGTATTCATATACGTATGTATACGTAACCCCACGCGTGCAAGACAGACACATACGTGGTGTGGGCTGGGCAGAGAAGAGCGGGGCCCCCCACGTGGTGGAAGAAGCGGAAAAAGAGGGACCCGATTTGAAACGATCGACGGGGGGGTTCGCCAAGCTCGCCTGCCCAATGCATGCGAACGCCCGGCGGCTATAAAAAAGCTGCTCACTCCCATATACACAGACGTGCACTTCCTACGACTAGCAACACGCATAGATACATACACAGACTTCGACTTGCTAAGTGTCACCACCACATATAAATATATATATATATATATAGACAGATAGATTGGGACTTGCTAAGAATCACGCGCATATACATATATATACAGACTTTTACCTGCTCAGAGTCACGTGCATATATATATATATATATATATACATATATATATACATATACATATATATATATGTATATGTATACATATAGAGAGACTGGGACTTGCTACGAGTAACAACGGAGATGGATATGCAGATAGATTTGTAGTTGTGACGATTGACACCGCGCATGAAAAGGAGAGCAGGCGTCAGCAGTCAGCAGCAGAGAGCAGCGAGCGACAGGAGACGGGAAGATGTGGGGCCTCGGGTGTACGTACACCGCCCTGCGCGTCGGCGGTCGACACGCTACACTCACCCGCTGTTCGGAAGAAAAGTTGCATGTCTGCTGCTGCCGTCTCGGCCCCTGTGATTCGTCCTCTAGGCTCCGCTGCTGCTGCTCCTCCTTCGCCTCCTCTTTCAGCTACTTCTCCACTTCCTCCTCCTTCTGCTGCTCTTCCTGCTGCTTCTGCTGCTTCGCTGGTGGACAAGCCTTCGCACAATCACCGCCGCAAGTCACACCGGGAAGTCCGGTCGCACGAGGTGCCACCCACGGAAGAGAAGTGCTCTTACAGAAGAAAAAAGTGCACACCACCCGTCAAAAAGTTTCCTCCTCTCCTTCTTTCTGTATTTCTCTCTCCATATATATACATGTTACATATATATATATACATATGTACACCAGCAAGTTTCCATTTGATGTGTGTACATATATATATATATATTGTATAGATGCCTGTACACGCCTATACATGAATATATATATATATATGTCGGCGGAGATGCATATGTAAGTATATACACACACGTACACATACATATATATACATGTATATATATACATACAAACGCATAAAGTCTCTGTGTATATTTGAGTATACACGTATAGTTGTAGATTTCTCAATTGCCAAGTCTTGACGCAGGAGTATACCGGCATATACGTCCATCTACAGTACATATATATATATATAAGTACAGACACAACACACATGCATATATATGTGTGTAAGAGAGAGAGAGGAGGTGCCTTCTCCGGTCCACTTTCCGTTTGCTGCAGTGGTCTGCAAAAGAAGGAAATGTATCGAAGTTCCCTTTTCCGTTTCTGACTGACACGGAAAAAAAGGCCCCTCTACGCTTCCTTTTTCTCCACGGAAAGGGCCACAACTTCCTGCAAATGTGGACATGCATGCGTGTGGGGATGTACACCCCTGCCCACACATATATATGAGAGAGACACGTACATATGTGGTGCAGACATATATGTGTACGGAGAGAGAAATACCTATATATGTGGTGTACACATATGCATCTACTATATATATACACATATACGTAGAGAGAGAGAGACGTATATATGGGGTGTACGCATGTATACATATATAAATAGAAGGATGCGTATACGTGTATATGTATACTTATGCATATATGGAGAGCGACAGCGTACGACGTGTCCAGCATTATCGGTGTACACATATATATAAATTCTCATCTCTTTAACAGAAAGCTACTAATAGAAATAGACACATGTACATTTGTCTGAATGCCTGCAGACAGTTCACTGCTTATGTGCATGCATATATATATATATATATGTGTATGGATATATGTGTGTGCGTGCATGCGAGAGTATGTCGGGGAGTACTTTTTTTACTTGTACTTCCCCACGAGAAATGCAAGTCATCTGCGTCGATCAGCGAGGTCCAGATGGCGGCCGAAGGCGTTCCTGCTGCTGTTGCAGCTGCTGCGAGCTGCAGCCGGGTATGCGTCTCGGGCGAGAGCGGCAGCAGAGGCGGTCGCTCGCCCGTTGCTGCTACCATCGCTGCAAGTACTCGTAGCTCCTCGCTGCTGCGCGCCCTGCCTTCTGCGCCGAGAGTTTCATAACTTCCTCCGGCTGCTGCTTCTTCGCTTCTATCCGCTGCTACCGCTGCATCCCGCTCTGGCGTCCCTCCCGGTAAAACTGCTGCTGCTCCGTCTACGAGTGCTGCAACAGTCCCGGCAGTTGCTTCTGCTGCGGCGTCTGCTCGCCTCGCTGCTGCAGCGTCTTCTTCTCTCCTTGCTGCTGCTTCTGCTCCTCCTCCTCTCCTTGCTGCTGCTTCTGCTTCTCCTCCTCTCCTTGGTGCTGCCGCTTCTTCTTCTCGTCTCTCTGGTGCTGCCGTTGCTGCTGTCTCCTCTTTCGCTCTACGTGGTGCTGCTGCCGAGACTGCCAGCCCTTTAGCTGTCGCTCCCGTTGCCGCTGCTGCCGGGCGGTGTGCTACTGCAGCTTCTTCTCCGTGTGCTGCTGTTTCTTCTCGCAAAGACGCTGCTGCTGCCGTACGCGCTGCTGCTTCTGCGCCTTGCATTCCGTCCCCTGCTCCTGCTGCAGTTCTTGCTGCTGCAGCCAGCCCAGCGGTGTGCGCTTGTCCAAGCCTCGCCGGTGCAGTAGCATTAGCTCCCGCAGATGGGGCTGCTGCTGCAACAGTTGCTGCTGCTGCGTAGTCGGCTACTGTGCGTCCCTCCTGGAGCGTTGCTACTTCTGGGGAAGCTGCTGCTTCCGCAGGCTTCGTGGACTGCGAATCTACAGCAGCAGCAGCAAAGCGACGGAGACTGCAGTCGCTGCTGTGAAGAAACGCTGCAGCAGCAATGAGGTTGCGGTCGCGGACAAGGCCGTGCAGACGCAGCAGTGCATGTAACAACCGCAGCAGCTGCTGTGTGGAGACTCCTTCTTGCCACTCGTGTACGAATCGCTCATCCCGTCGCTGAAGCAGGTGCACACACATTTTCCGCAAAATTTGGTGCTTTTCCGCAACGTAGGCACTCCACAGTCGCTCCATTTCCTGAACGACCTGCTGCTGCTGCTCTTCCTGCTGTCGCTGCCTCTGCGTCGCGCTGCCGCTACTGCGCGTCCTCCTGCCGCTGAGACTCCCAGAAGACCACTGCTGCTGCCGCCGACGCTGCTGCTGCTGCTGCAAAGATAGCTGCTGCTGCTGCAGATATTGCTGCTGCTGGTGCAGCATGAGTCTAAAGTGTTCGTTCAAAAAGGCGTCGCGCAGCAGCAGAGCGTCGCACAAACGCAGCAGCCCGTCGAAGGAGATCCGAGCGTGCCGGTGAGCGCAGCTCTCGCCAGAGGCTGCAGCACTGCCGACGGCGTCCTCATCGCTGCTGCGGAAACTGCAGGCGGAGGAGCTGCCGCTGCTGCTGCACCTCCCGCTACCGCCACTACGCAGCTGCTCCCCGGCAGGGCGGTCGCTGCCGGTGAGACGCCTCTCCAGATCTGCGTGGGTCGCGCGGGGGCTCCTGGCGCTGGGACTGCTGCTCTCCCTGTTCGCCGGGCAGACCCTGTTGCTGCTCTGGCTACTGCTGCTGCTCTGCCCGCTGCTGCTGCTGCTCTGGATCTGGCCGCTTCCGGTCGTCAGAGTGCTGCTGCCGTCACTGCTGCAGCGGGTGGCGGGGTTCCCGCTGCTGTTGCTGTTGCCGCCGTGGAGACAGCAGGGAGAGAGCACGGCGTGTACAGCTACAGCAAAGAGACGGTTTAAGGGAGGAACATCAAGTTTGTGGGGTTCGTACGCGTAGACCGGTCGACGCAGCAGCGTGGGAAAGTGCGTCGACCTTTCGCTCTCTCCTGCGGCTGCTGCTGCCGCTTCCTCTGCTGCGCCTGCTGTCCCCGCTCGTCCACAGCGGACGCCCCTCCTCGGCCTGGGCGCGTAAAAGTGGTGGGCGACCGCTTGCAGGCACGTGGCGAGATCCTGGCGTTATCCGAGAGAAAAGCAACAAATTCAAGTGCACACACATGGCAACGTTTTCACAAGAATAAACATATAAACACACAGGTGCATGCGTATACAGATCTACCAGCGTAGACACACGTGGCGAGACCTGCGCGAGGAAAATACATATGTGTATATATTGATCTACAAATACATATGTATACACACACATGCAGCGAGATGCTAACAAGAATATATATATGTGTATTTTCCAGCAATTACACACACGTAGTAAGACGCGCAATATATATATATATGTGTATGTCTGTATATGTGTATCAGGGTATACATACTGAGAGGAGCATGGAGAAGAATCCACACATGCAGATATTTATTAAGTTGCATGTGCACGTATATCTCTGCGCGGGTCCCCGCGATTTGCATGCAGCATGCATCAGCAAAATTACTTCTCTTCTAACGCGCGTCGGTGCCGTCCATACGTTTCCTGTGCATGCGCAGTGACAGAGGGACACCAAAAAGAGAAGAAGGGAAGACCGAAGCAGAACAAAACACCCACACATGTATACACGTATGTATGTATATGAAATGTATGTACGCTGGTCTCCACACATATATATATAGACAGGTACCTATTATGCCTGTATATATATGTGTGTGTTCCCCTTGACCACCACGTACATATATATATGTGTATGGAGATATGCAAATACATATATTTCCACACACACAATGTGCATGCATAGACACACACACACACGTTGATTTAGATATGCCTCATCGATAAATAGGCATGCCGTTAAAAGGGAGACGAATACTTCTCTCCGAATACTGCGGTCTCTATGCTTCGTCTTGTCCACCACAACGCATGCATATATGCGTACACGTTATCGCATGCACATATATTTAGAGACATGCAGAAAGACCTTCCTGTGTGTGATATCTTCTGCCAGTCCAGGCGTATCCACAGCTATCCCGGCCAGATATACTTCGAAACATATATGCGTGGAAACATATTTATATGCACGCTGTAGTGCATGCGCAGTATACGATGTCTCCGTAGGGAGAAGAAAGCAGCCGTGCAGACCGAGCGACTGCATGCGTGTCCCTATCTTTCACAAGACTCTACGGAAGGGAAAACAAGACGAAAATACTGCATGCGATGCCCCGTCTCCCTGTATTCACATCTACACAAATATATATATGATGCCTCTATATACGCATGCAAACATACATAGAGACACGTAGTTAGGTGCAGATATTAATATACGTATATGATACCTCTATATACAGATGCGCACATACTTATACACAGACACATATATATATGCGCGGCATTGGTTTATGAGAGTGAATTCCTGAAAAGGCTTTTCTTTTGACACACATCTACACATGCACATATATATACATATATATGTATCCACACGTAAAGAACTGATAGGTGTATATACAGATAGGAAAAAGAAAAAGTCTCCTCGTCGAAGCGAAGAAGGCACGTGGGCTGCAGCTGATGACGACGACGCAGCAGCGAGGCTTCTTTCACGTGCGCAAAAACCGACACTTCTACAGGCGCTGCGCAGGCATTCGCACATCCGGGGCATATATACAAATAATCTCCTTCATACACATATACACATATATGTACCTACAGACGTATACATATATATATATATATATGAACTTAGAGACACATATATATATGTGCTTAGAGACGCATACAAATATATATATATGTATATGTATACATCTGTATGGATAAACAAGTGATTCTGGGCGCCGTACAACACGTATAGGTCCACACGTGTATATAGGTAGGCACAAATATATATATATATATATATGGAGAGACACAGAGAGATATATATGGAGAGAAGGTGGCTTGTGTAGGGAGAGGCTTTCATACGTACGCAGTAAAATACGTCCACTGCTGCAGCCCTACGTATATATATGTGCCGCCCTCTTTTCGTCTCTTCTTATATATATATATGTATAAGAAGCCATGGGCATGTGCGCCTCTCAGTTTGGAGAGGAGCGTCTTTTGCCGGGAGGCCCCAGGTGTAACGCACATCGGGAGAGAAGCGGCAGCGCCAAGCAGGAGCCTCTGTCTCGACAGCGGCAGCAGCAGCTGCAGCAGACGGTAGAGCAGCAGCAGCAGTTCGAAGAGCGGAAGGCGAAGGAAGCGCAGCAACGAGAGAGTCGAGAAGGCCTGCAAAAAAAACGCGGTGCTGTTGCTGCTCTTGCTCGTGCTCTTGCTGCTGCTCTTGCTGCTGCTCTTGCTGCTGCTCTTGCTGCTGTTGCTGCTGCTGGTCTCGAAGACGTGGGAGGCGTCCCTCTACTCCCCACCTGCAGGGCGCACGCCAGCGCATGCATGCGAAAAGAGGAAAAACAGTTGGAGACCTGCTGCGCGCATGCATCAGGGCGTCACCATGGCACAGATGAATCTCCTTTTTATATGGGCCTTCCACCATACGCATATATATACGCATGTGTGTTGGTTTGCGTCTTTGACGCTGAGCGCCACGTCCTCGTTTCTGCATGAGCGTGTACGTGTCTTCCTCTACCTACGTGCACAAATATGTGTGGTGGACGACGAGCGCAGCAGCAGGGAAGACTGCCGCAATTCCCGTAGAATGGAAGAGAGGCACACGGGAAGAAGAAGTGCATGTGTTTTTCTCGCGTACGCATTTGCGAAACACAAAGGAGCAGCAAAACAGCACTGCCCCGCATTTATTTTCATGAGTAGAAAACCATGCACCGCTGCAGCTGCTGATTGACAGCATATGCGTGTGGGGCGGGGAGGGGAGGGCGACGAGGCCACCGGTGTATATGCGTGCGCTGCCTCTCGCAGCAGCAGGACCGGCTCGGTCAGCAGCGCCGTCATCCGACAGCGTGGAAAGGAGCAGCAGCAACAGCAGCGACGACAAGGCAGCAGACGGAGAAGACGACAACGAAGCGGGAGAGAAAAAGAAGGTGCTGCTGCTGCAGCAAGTGCTGGGGAAGGAGAGCAGCACAGCTGCTGCAGCAACACCAGCACACCCCCTTCGCATGCATCTCCTTTCCCCTTTCAGCAAAGACTACCACGTACACCCGTACGCAGAGACATACACACAAGTCTCCTGCCGCCTAGAGCAAGAAAAGGAGATGGTAATGCGTCTCTGCATGCAAATGCTTTTGTACGTTGATATGTATATGTACGTGTATGCATGTCTGTCTATGTATATATACGTATATGTCTATGTATGTCTATGTATTTCTCTGTATGTATATGTATATATATATGTATGTATATATATGTCTATATATGTATATATATATATGTCTATGTATGTATACGTATATGTATGTCTATGTTTGTATATGTAAATGTATGTGCATACATGTATATATATGTATATGTGTGTCTATGTGTGTCTATGTATGTCTATGCATGTCTATGTATGTCTCTGTATGTAGGTGTATATGTATGTATGCACATGTATGTGTATATATATGTATGTATATATATGTCTGTGTATGTATATGTATGGGTATGTATGTATATGTATGGCCATGTATGTATATGTATGTATATTTATATGTACACACACGTATATACATGTATATATCTGTATATGCATCGCTATGTATGTCTATGTATGTATACGCACGTATATATATGCGTATGTATATATATGTATATGTATGTATATGCATGTATATGTGTATGTATGTATATGCATATATATATATATGTACATGTATGGCTATGTATATGTATGTATGTATATGTATGTACATGTATGTATATGTGTGGATATGTACGGATATGTATGTATATGTATGGTTATGTATGCGTATGTATGTACGTGTGTGTGTGTGTGTGAGGGTGAATGTGAATGTTGCAGAGATGCAGAGAAGCGTCGAAGGAGGACACGCCTGCGCAGAGACAGCAGGTGCAACGGCTTAGTAGGGACCACCGATGTAGCAGCAGCAGCAGCACCAACGGCAGCACTCGCAGCGGATTCAAGCGCAGAAGTTGCAAGAACGACAGGAGCAGCAGTAGCGCAAGTTGTAGCAGCACAAGTTGTAGCAGCACATGTTGTAGCAGCACAAGTTGTAGCAGCACAAGTTGTAGCAGCACAAGCTGCAGCAGCAGCGGCAACAGTAACACCGGCAACAGCAGCAGCAGCGACAGACATAGCAGCAGCAGCAGTAAAGTGAGTGTTAAGCATAGAGCAGCAGCAGCAGAGGCGTTGAAGAGTTGCTTGTGACTTACAGGTGTACGTACACCCGAGAAAAGAAGGATAGGAGAGACGGCGGGAGCGCGAAGGCAGCTTCTCCATGCAAAAAGGGCGACCGGCAGACGAGTTTGGCCAACAAGTCGTAGCGTCCTGCAATATTAGGCACACAAATGAATGAGACCACTTCTACACACACCGAAGAAAGCGACTAAGCCACGCCAAGAGAGGGGGAAAGGTTCTTCACGAGGAGTTGAAAGACGGGGAGACACGGAGACGGGGAGACAGGGAGACACGGAGACGGGGGACGTTATGGCAGCATGCGTCTGCATATTAAACACGTGTGCTGGCTCGTGAATTCGCAGCTCGGAAATGTAGGCGTGTATGTGAGCCACTCGCACTGCTTTTATTACTGCGTGTGTATCTACGAGTCCGCGCGCAGATGCAGAGCAGAGCCCCCGGCAGAAGAGACACGACGAAGCGAGGGGGTCGCTCAGCAGCTTCTTTTGAAGAAGGGAGCAGCAGAGTAGCCCCCTCAGCTGCAGCAAACTTTTGGCGGAGCACAGGCGTCCTCACAAACATACTGAAGCGCAGCAGAATCATATCTCCACACACACATATAGAGAAGGGGAGGGGGAGCAGCAGCATTCACACACATATCTACATATATAAATGAGCATAAATAGTCCCCTCACATATTCTTTATATACGTCTGTGTGTGTGTCCATATACATATAGATAGCTAGAGAAAGTGAGGTAGGGGCACGAGCATTTCCACACGTATATATACAAGTACCAGTAGGCCTCTTGCACACACGTAGGTGTATAGAGAGAGAGACACACCGTGGGATGGCGGCCCTTCCACATATGTGCGAGTAGAACTACCACACATACATATATATCCATAGACAGAGAGAAAGGAGCAGCTACATATACGTATATATGTGTCTATAAACAAGTATAGAAGACAGCTACGTATGTGTGGGTGCAAGGCGTCACACATATATATACATATATATATATATAGACGAGTAGATCTGCTAGCTACGTATGTGTGGGTGCAAGACGTCATATATATATACGTGTATATCTGAGAGCTGAGACGAGGTGGTCGGGGGTAGGGCCCCCATTTGCCAGAGACGTTCGGGCGCGGATGCAGAGGCAGCAGACGTGGGGCGAGAAGTACCCCCCCCACGGAAGTCGCAGACACACACACGCATGGAGAGAGCAGCAAAAGAAGAGATAAAGGGAGCTGCATGCGCTTCACTGCCACACAGAAATGCCCAGGTACGAAGCAGGAGGAGATGGGCGCACACACATATATATGTATATATATATGGAGAGTGAGGGGGGCAGGGATGGCGCGTTGCATGCACTTCACTGCCACACAGAAGTGCCCACGCAGGGATGTGAAGTGCATGCAAATATATTCGTAGAGAGATGGAGAGGGGAGGCGGCGAAAGGGCGTTGTAAAGATTCCTCTGCAAAACGCAGACATGCCCGTATATGATGGAGGCGGAAAGCATGCAGATATATATGTGGGGAGAGACAAAGGGGGGGGGGTTGGAACCACCTTCGTAAGAGGTCGGGAGAAGATACGTGTATATACAAGGATATACAACCCCTGTATACCTACGCGTCTCCCGCGGGGAAGTACACGTATCGTTTAAAGGTAAACACATGCGTATACACATAAATGGACAGGTTTTCTAACGAACTCCTGGAAGGGGAAGTGTGGGGAGAAGAGATAGATGGGCGTGCTGCACAGACAGAGAGACAGAGTCGGAAGTGGCAGCCGCTTCAAATTCCTGCTGGTAGGCTGCCGCCGGTTGCCTCTGGCTGCCTGCGGAGACGGAGGCGGCTACGCCTGCTGCTGCTGCTGTGCTGCCACGGAGACGCGTTGCTGAAGCACCCCAGGGAAGCAGCCCTGCCACGCAGTCACAGCTTGTTTCGGGGAAGGGCGCTGCCGTCCTGCTGCTGCTGGGTTGAGACCGCTACCTTTCCTCGCATCAGTGCCGACATTGCTGCTGTTGAAGCCACCTGCCTCCTGCTACAGCTGGGTTCGCTGCTGCAGTGCTCCTCTTGCTGCTTCTCTTCCTACGTCTGTTGCTGCGGCTACGGCTGTCCCTGCTGGTGCGTTTGTCCCGGCTGCTGCGTTTGTCGCTGCAGCCGGTGCTGCGAGATGTATCGCTATCCTGTCGTTGCTGCTGCTGGTACTGCTGCTGCTCTCCTGCGTGTGTCGCCGCTGCTGCTGAGACTGTTGCAGGAGCGGCGTACCGAGCGTATAAATGCCTCGAAGGAGGGCAGCTTGTGCGCCAGGGTGCAGCAGGAGAGTCTTGGCAGCAGCAGGAGAAGCAGGAGAAGCAGCGGCAGCAAAAGCAGCAGCTGCTGCGGCTGCAGCTGCCCGCACGCGGCTGTCGCACTGCGGAGGACGCAGCAAAGACAGCAGCAAGAGGAGAGAAGGACACGCGGCAGTGTGAAGAGAAGTGTCTGCTGCAGCTGCTGCAACTTCTTCTGCGACAGCAGCCCAGTCCCCTGCAGCAACAGCAGCCAGCTGGGCGGTCGTGGGCAAGAGCTCCTTCTCGAAAAGCGCAGAAGAAGAAGAACCGGGAGAGAGGCCGTCAGCAGCATCCACAGAGCGCAGCTCTTCAGCAGCCTCGGCACCTGCAGCAGCTACAGCAGCAACCGAAGAAAGAGCAGCAGCAGCAGCATCACGAGAGTCAGCGTCAGAAGCCGAAACGTCGGCAGCAGCACGTGATGCAGCTGCACTAGAAGAAGCGTTACCAGCAGTGGGGGAAGCATGAACAGCAAGGGCGCTTCTGCCTTCAACTGTTGACGCTGACGAAGAGGAGTCGCTATCGAGCAGCAGTGTCTCGCGGCAGTAAGACCGAAGAGACGCGACAACTGCTGTAAGAACTGCTGCTGATGTAGCCGCTGTCTCTCGTGATGCCCTCTCCGCTGCCGCAGCACCCGGGAGACGAGGAACTGCGTCTTCTGTCGTCACAGCTGCTGCGACTTCTTCTTCCCATGCTGCTGTTGCCGCTGCTGCAGGGGGGACCGCGGCAGCTGCGGCTGCGGCTGCAGCTGCTGCCGCCGCACGAGAAGACAGCGGGAAGACCACAGGACTCCGTTGCTGCTGCTGCAGCAGGGGCAGCTGCCTTCGTAGTTGCTGCAGGGTAAGCAGCTGTTTCGCTCTGAACCGTCTCTCTGCAAGTGTCGAGCAGCAGGGCAGCAGCAGCGGCTGCAGGCGCGCACAAGAAGACGGGCAGCGCATTTCATCATCAGCAGCACCAGGGGAGGTGCTGGCACCGCCGCCTTCATAGGACGATTGACAGCGAAGTGCAGGTGCTGCCTCTGCTACTGCTGCTGCTGCGGTAGTGGGCACTTCGGTTCGCTCGAGTGATGCGCCTGCAACATGAGGCACTGGGCAGCCTGGTGGGTAGGCTGCTCCTGCTACTGCTGCTGGCACTGCAGGCGAGGCCATTGCTGCGGGTGTCGCAGGGGTCCACTCATGTGATGTTGGACTGAGCGCTGTTGAACCGCTTGGCGGTGTACGTACACCAGAAAGGCTGCTAAAGGTGCGGCAGCTGCAGAAGCTGCGGCGGCTGCATCGCGAGTGCACACATTTGTCCCTGTCCTCAGCAGCATGCGGTGACGCGCTTCTTCGAAAATTCTGGAAAAGGCCTGTTCTCCTCCTCTCTCTGGTCGCTGCTGCGGCTCCTTCTGCTCCAGGCGCCGCCGCCTGTGCTGCTGCTTTGTGGCAGGTTCCAGCTCCATCTGCTGCTAGTAGGACGCCTGGCGCTGCTGCCGTGCGAATCGTCGGAGGTGTAGGCACTGCTGCTGCTGCTGCCGTTGAAAGCAGTCGCCTGCTGCGCTGGGAAGCGGCGGACATCGTCAACGCCACGGCTGCTGGTAGCACTCCCGTTGCTGCGCACCAGCAGGAGGACCCTGCACATGCGCCCTCCTGCTGCTGCTGCTGTCATAGGCAGGAAGACGAGGAGCAGCAGCAGCAGCAGAGGTACGCAGAATGCCACCTACATTTTGTTGCTACCTTTTTTGTGGGGCAGAGAAACACGGCCCTGGTGTGTAGACTGCCGCTGCATGTGTCTATGCATGCGCCCTTCGGCTACAGCCGTGTACTACAGCAGTGAAGCGAGAACAGCAGGAGAGCAGGGAGAGCAGGGCGAGCACCAGCAACACGGCAATGGGCGCGGCTGAGGCAGCGGAAGAGAGCAGCAGGAGAGGCCAAGGCAGCTGCAGCATGCAGTAGAGGCACAGCGGGAGCAAAAGGGAGAAGAAAGAAGGAAACGAAATGCTCTCCGTATTTTAATTTGACGTGTCTTGTTGCTGCCAGGTTGCTGCTGGTTGCTGCGCCCGAGGAGTTGTCTGCGTGGCTAGCAGCGCAGTGGCTGCTGGTGTGGGGTCGCCCGGCACACACGTGCCGGACGCAGACGCAGCAGGACCAGCAGCAACAGCAGCGGCAACAAACACAGAGGACCCCCGGCAGACGGAGGCACTTCCCGTTGAATGAGAATTCCGCAGTATGTCCATGTGTTGCCTGATAAACGGCTATTCATACCGCAACACTTGCTGCTGCTGCTGTCGCAGTTTACCCGACAGAACTTCTCTTCAACCTTTGAAAATATCGGCTGCCGCCTGCGCGCATGCTCGGCAGCATGTGCAGCCGTGAGAGCCGACAGGAACAGCAGCATCACACCGGCAACCACGAGCAGCGGCAGCCAGCAGCAGCGGCAGCCAGCAGCAGCAAGAGCAGCGACAGCAGCCGTACACCGTCAGGAGCAGCTTTGTAGAACAGTAGTGCAGTAGCAGCTGCAACAGCAGGAGCCGCCACAGCAGTGGCGGCACGACAGCAGCAGTCGCGACAGCAGCAGCAGTGACAGCACCAGCAGCACGAGCAGCAACAACGCCGGTACGCAACAAGGACCTGCGTAGAGCAGCCAATGCACGTGCAACAGCAGCCTCCTTGTGCGCGCCTGCAGTACCAAGGATCACACCCGACTGTCTTTACTCGTATCTTGCAACATTCATTAAAAGCAGGACAGCAGACAGCGTAGCTGCACAAAGCGCAGGAGCACACCTCTGGTGCAGTGTAGAGAGAGCAGGTACGACTACAAGGTGTATGAGGAATGTTGGTTGGGTCGCATGAGCCCTGTTCATGTATGTTATATGCACAGGTTCCCATAATAGACACATATACATGGATAATCAAACACGCACATACGTGAGCCCCGCTCATGTATATTATGTGCACCGGTTCCTATAATAGACACACACATATGGATAATAAAAACACGAACATTCACATAGTCTACATATATACCAGCTTTCATATCCGACTGGTTGATGGATCGCGGGGGATCTGCGCAGACGTGTATAGGTAGGCATGTACGCGTAAAGATAGACACGTGCACGTAGGTACGCGTGTTCACCAGCTTTCATGTTGAAGAATGTCGCAGCCGCAGCCGTGGATCGTAGAACTTGTTATTGTGACCCTCACGCGACCGTATAGACCCGACACAGCTGAATAATATGCAAATGACATATACATGTATATATTACTCGTATGCGCAGGTATACGTGCAACCCCAAGTGTTTGTACCTACTTGTACGGTGGTACAAGTAGAGTTGGCTCACACTACTTTATACATCTATGTATACGATTTGTTGATATGCCTGCGTCCGTTAGATTGTTTGTGCAGGTGTGTCTGTGTATGGATAATCCTCTCAGGTTGCATGTAACATGTACAATTAGGCGCGCATATGTAAAATATATATATATGTGGAAGAGCGTACATTCTCCACTTTTGTTGTGTGATGCTACCGCTACAGCTGGGAGACCCTGGAGAAGACAGCTGGCGGAAGTAGTGTTCCTGCTGCATGGCTAAAACGGACCTGCAGACTCGTTCACATATGTATCAATACGTTAGAGCCCGTCATTCTGTCCAGGATACGGGAAGGTACAGTATTTGCACCTTCTGCTGCACACGTATATCACACGAACACAACGGAAACGTATATACTTAAAAAAAAGTACATATATATGGATCGCTACTGTCAGAGACAACTAGATAGAGGAGCACATATATGCAAGAGAGTTTCTGCAGGAATGTCGCGTGGTTGAGAGCTGCACACGGTTGTGTCTCTCCGTGCGTCTTAGGTACTAAACGGGCCTATATACACGGCGTCTCGCCGACGCATGTTGACGTGGAGCTTTGTTCTCAGGATAGACATATACATCGAGTTAGAAGCGGGGCGATGTGTTCGTGTGTGTTCTGTCCGAAGAAAAGTTTCCTTGGACCTACACAGCTGCCGAGTAGCAGCAGCACCGACGCTTCTGTCCGTCACACCCTCGTCGCTGCGCGTCAGCCATTTATAAAAGGAGACCATTCAGCCTCCATCCACCTGCTGCTGCGTTTTCAAAAATTCCCCAGGGCCATGTACGTGTCGCAGCCGCTGCTGTGGTTGATATCTGTGTCAAGCCTCACGGCGGTCCTCCTGCCGCGGTACGTCTAGTGATCCGTCACATGAAAGCACGTAGGGTGCTGCTACTCTTGCAGAGCTTGCCCGTGCTAAAAGTGCATGGGATACCATGTGTGCTTGCTCTGAGTCCTCGTCCTGACTAAACGCCATGTCGTCTCGCCGTGGTGGTAGTTCACATCGCCGGACTCCACACTACTGCTATGTATGCCTATATTTTAATACCTACGTTTGTCTAAATAGGCATGTACGAACATCGTAGCAGCGTACGCAGTGCATGGTTGTGTCACACTGCCAGATTAAGAAATAGTCGCGTATCTAAGTGCAGACAGGTATACGTGTGTGTACTTATCTGCTCACAGGCAGTGGCGCACCGGGTACACGCCACAGATGCCTAACGACTGCGCAGTTCTCCTGTAGCAAGGTTCTTATGGCATGTTGGAAGTCGGCCCACACGTGAATACGTACGTGTTACAGAACGCGTCGTATACACTTCTATTCATTTCCGACTGTATACGTTTAGCTACGTGCCACCGCCTGCTCGTTACTGAGAAGTGTGCGGACGATTTATCGTTACATGTCCAGGAGTGTGCTCATACAGACTGGCCGCGCAAAGAAACGTGTGCATGCATGTGAAGGTGCAAATTACTCTAGTAGCTGAACAGACGCACATGCGAGTCGATAGCAAACTCGGACCTGCACCGTGAGCTGAGGGGAAGTAGTGCCGCGAGGCTCGTCTATTCACGGGCCGCCGGTACGCTGCACGTCTACACAGAGCAGAGGAGACAGCTGAGGCAGCAAAAAGCAGCTGTTGCCGTCAGCTCCCAGGTTTTCACATCCTCTGCCTGGGAACCGAGAAAAAAATTCTTCGAATGTGCATCCGTGTGTCAGCCTATATGTATGCACGAGTAGGCAGAGGTGGGTATCTAGCTGCACATCTGGATAGTCGCGTAAGTGCCGATTCACACCCGTACACATACTCCCATATATGTAAAAATGAATGAATATGCGTATACAGTAGTATGCGTGATGCGCACACCAGTGTACACGTGCACCTGAACACAGGTGTCTGTATATACGCATATAACTATACCTGCATGGATATGCATGCGTGCATGTATGGATGTGATAGTGCCGACCTCTCATCCTGCGATGCCTGCGCTACACAGGAATGCATGAGGGAAGACATGCTGCTTAGCCTTTTTGTCTCAAATGTTTCAAGACCCGTTCAAGTGCACCTCGCGGTGCTCCTGCGCGCTGGACGCCCGCCTGTAGAGGCACCACTTGGACCACCTAACGCGATGAGTATCTGCGTATACGTGCGTGTATTCACATGTGGTGACGTGTATATATATATATATATGTACACGACTGCGTAACGACAGTGAATAAGAAGAGCGTTTTCTATACACAGGTGTATAGACAGACACGCTTGTAATTAGTTATAACTGTTCCTATGTATTCTGCTGTTCGAATAGCGCACACACAAAGGCGTACGCATCGCTAGCCAGTACACAAGTGTATATATATATATATATTTACAATCTGATGAATATGGTGTATATATATAGCTGTGCGCACTGTTTGCTTATAAACACATCTAAATATTTAATTACGTGCACTGCGTTCTTCTCGGATAGACAGAGCTTCCGCACTGTTCATCCCGTTGGTGCCTGCTGCTGCAGCGGCACCGTCTACGTGTGTTACCACCGTCGATAGAAAATGCGCATTTAACGAGCACAAGTCTGCCTGTATCCCGCTGGCGCGCAGAATTAGGCACCCACTGCCTCACGCGTCTATCTATATATATCTACATACATAGGTATGTATGTATAGATATATGTGAGCGGGGCCCTCTACCGAGTATATGTGTATGTATATATACATATATATATATATATGTTTATAGCTAGCTCCACGTGTAAGCATATGAGCGTGTGTAGCCGGATACATACGAGGGTATGTGTGTACAGGTATGTGTGTATAAAGTGTGAGAGGGCTTCGAAGACGCATATGTGGTAATAGGTATTTACGCGCAGGTAGCTTCCCCTGGTGTGTGTATACAAATATGTGTACATGTGGTGTGAGACTGTGTAGAAAACGCGTATGTTGTAATAGATTTTGACGCGCAGGCAGCTTGCCCTGGTGTGTGTTTACGAATATGTGTATATGTAGTGTGAGACGCTATCGGAGATGCGTACTTCTTAATAGGTATTTACGCGCAGCCAGCTTCCCCAGGAATGTGTATACAAATATGTGTATGTAAAGTGTGAGAGGGTTTCTAAGATGCGTGTGTTGTAGTAGGTATTCACGCACAAGCAGCTTCCCCAGGTATCCGACAGCTATACGTTTTATTTGTAGTCCTTTATTCTGGCTTCGACAGAAGCGCCTCGAGTCGTGGCGTAAGACAGCGTCTTCAGGCATGAAGTCCGCTCTCCGTCACCTTCCACTCCTCTGTTCTGACCAGCCATCTGTTTTTGCTCGCGCGTCCAGGTGTGTCCATGACCTTGGTGGAGAAAAGGAAATATACGTATATGTGTAGGTGTAACGCACACGCATGTAAATACGTACAACAATCAAGACTGCGCGTCTACGCAGACAAGTAAGACGAGGCGTGGGACGCGTAGTACACCTGCATGCGTAGTAGACTACGCGGTACTCAAGTGCGTCGCTGATGTGTATGCTGTCTCGGCCGTCAGTGTCCCTTTGCAGAGGGACCACGCCTGCATGTGGCAACTTCTACATGCATGTGGATGTATCCATGTGCTCGTGTGTGTACCTGTGTGTGCCTCTGTGCAATGAATGTGTGCGCCTTTGTTCGTAGAAGGTGAACCTGCTTATCTGGGGTTCTCTTCCTTGGTTGTGAGAAGCCGTAGCAAGTTCTGCGGCTGCGTTCTGCCGAGACACCTGCGGCAGTTCCTGCTGCCTGCTCGTCGGGCAGGCCGACGCCTGTTCCAGTACCTGGGTTTTCTTTTCTTGCTTTGTCTTCGTCTTCCTCTTCCGCTCACCCGTGCTGCATGCGTGAAGCTGCTGTAACTATGCGCCGATGCCCGCCGCAGAATACCACTAACAGCGGAAGTCTGTTCAAATCGATGCGCATTAGTGTGGTATACAGCGTGCAAGCTACGTAAGTATTCAACCTACACAACTCTTATATATATGCATAAATATATGTATATACGTATATATGTCTTCACAGAAGATGTTTACACACATGCATACACAGGTGCTTATGGGCAGTGTGAACTGCAAATGAAGGCTCAGAACGGCAGCGTCTGCGGCTGTGGATTTCTCTCAATTTTTGTCGAAAAAACTTCTCTTCATTGCTGTCGTTGCTGCTGCGCCGGCTTCATGCAGAAGGCACCACTTCCCCGTGTTTGCTGCTTCTGCAGCTTCTGCTCTTCCTCTGCTGCTGCTGTTCCTGCAGTCGCCCGCGCGCTGGCGCTTCTGCTTCCCCTGTTCCGGACGCTACAGTTGATCCCTACGCTGCGGCTCTCCTCAGTTCGGGCCCCCGTCACTTACATCGTCCCTGCCTTTGCTATTTCTCGCGAGTCTTTATTTGGCTGCTCTGCTGCCACCTGCGCACCTTCCCTCTCCTTGCGTCTCGTGGCCTCGGTAGTATCTACCCAGAGATCTTCGCAGCGTCACTCACCTGCTGCTACAGTCTCTCACGCCTCCTACGACGCGCCCTGCTCTTCCTGCTGCTGCTGTTGCACTCGCTTTCGCTTCGCGTGTCTGCCATCTGGTGCCGTTGTCACTCCTCCTCCTCCTCCTTCTGCAGCTGCTGCTGCACTTCCTGCGGTGCGGGGCGCACCGAGCGAGGCTTGCGCTGCTGCGTGTCTCCTTCTTCCTGCTGCAGTTCGTCTCCTTCCGGCCGCATTAACTCCCCCTCACGCGCCAACTTCTGCGTGGGCTCAGCAGCAAGAGCGGCGTCTGGGTCTTTTTCAGCAGCCGCGGCGCGGGGACCTTCTTCAGAGCTCTGTCTTCCTCCTGAAAGGCGAGCGTTTAGCCGCCGTACCCACCGCTTCGCGAGAAGGTTGCCAGCAACTTTCTTCCACTTGTTGCTGCTGCGATGTTTTGGTGCCCCTTGAACGGAGTCCTGCTGACTCACACCTGCCTCTCGTTCTGCTTCGCCGCTGTCGCCGTGCTTACAACTGCTGTGGCTGCTGCTGCTGCTGCGGCTGCTACTGCGGCTAGCGCTGCTGCTGCTCGGAGTGGCGCCGTTGCTCAGGCAGCTGCTGCTGCTGCTCTTGCTCTGATGAAACACGCCTCCGCCGTCTTCTCCGGGTGCGAGCACGTCATCATCCGCGCCACGACTGCCCTGCTGCTGCTTCGCCACTTCTTCACGCTGCCGTTCCCGCCTCCCTCCCGGAAGGTGCTGCTGCTGCCCGTTGTCCTCGTCCTCTTCCTCGACTTCCGAGTCAGACTGCTGCGATGTTTTCCCTCCACCGCGCTGTCTCTTCCCCTCCTCCACGAGTCCTGCGTCGCTATTTGTCCGTCTGTTCGAAGAATCAGCACCAGTAGCCTGTTCTTTGGCTTCCCCGCGTCCTCTTGCTGCTGCTGCTCCTGTCTCTGCTGCAGTTCTTGGGCTCGAAAGGGCAGCCCTTGCTGCTTCTGCTGTGGCTGCGACAGCTGCTCGCTGGGACAAATACTCTGCAGCTCCTTCAGGCCCCCGCAGCAGCATGCGCTTTTCCAGGTCCTGCAGCCGCAGCGGCGGCACTCGTGGCGTCGAAGACATTCGCGCACTCAGAAGCGCAGTGTCTTTTGCTGCCGATGTTCTCTCGTCGTCGTCCTTCACATGCTGTCTCCCTGCTCCTGTCTCGTCTCCGGCGCCGTCAAGAGCCGCGTGCTCCTCCAACGCGGTCGCAGCAGCTGCCACCGACGCCAACGCACACGAGTCGACGAGAACGGCGTTTTCGGCAGCGCCAGTGGGCGAAGTTGCCAGGGAGGAAGCGCACGCCGCAGTAGGAGAAAGCGAGAGAGACGTAGAAGAGTCAGCAGGAATAGCAGCAGCCGGTGACAGCACAGCCGAATTAGTCAAGTCATAGGAAAGCGTCGCCAGGGGGGACGGTGCTGTTGTCGCCGAGGTAGTTTTCGCTGCTGCTGCTTCTTCTGCAGACACATGCTTTATTTCTTCTCCTGAGGAGACAGGCGACACAAGAGGTGACCAGCGCCCGCTGCCGCTGCTGCTGGGCTTCCCCGTGCTGCTGCAGCTGCTGCTGCCGCTGCGGCTGCTGCTGACTCCCGCTAGGTGTCCCGTCGAAACGGAGGATGCACGCCGCAGCCTCTCGCCGGTTCTGCGGCTGCTCCGCGACTGCTGCTGCTTCTTCTTCCCAGTATTTACTTCATCGTCCTCGCTTGCTGCTCCACGCGCCGCCGCACTCTTCCCCTGCATTTCCGCGCTGCTGCTGCGTCTGCCCTCCAGCAAAACCGCGTCCGTTCCTCCGTCTCCTCTTTCTCTTCCTCCTCCTCCTCCGCCTCCTACCATCGTCCTGGTGAGCAAGCTGCGCAGGCCTCCGAGGCCGCCATGCCCGCCGTGACCGCCGCCTGTGTTCCTCTGACTGCTGCCGCTGCTGCCGTGCTGCTGGCTGCTCGGGCCGGAGCCGCGCGGACTGCACAGCAGCGCAGCGTACATGCGCGCGGGGAGCGTCGTCTGCGGCTGCTGCGGCGGGAGAAAAACACCTTTGCTGCCGCCGCTGCCGGCGCCCCCGCTGCTGCTGGTGCCGAAGCTCCGTAGCGGGAGGGCACGGGCGTCCGGAGAAGCTGCAGCAGCAGGAGAAGAACGCCCAGCAGCAGCACCCGAGCGCGACAACGACGTCTGCCCCAAGCTGCCCCCACCGGTGCTGACGCGCTTCTTCCCTTCCTCGTCGTCAGTGGCGTCCCCTTCGTCTTCTTCTGCTGCTCCTCTTCCTCCTCCTGCGCTTCCTATTCCTGTCGGCGACTGCTGAAGGGTATGCAGCCTCTGCAACGTATGAAGACGCTGCAGGCCTTGCTGCATCGCCTGCTGCCGCGCTCCTAGCTCTTCGAATGCCGTTTCTGCGTACTTTATCTTGATATTGATGAGCTCTCGCTGAAGTGCTTGTCTTTCTCCTTCGCTGCTCTCGAGCTCGTTCTTCAACTTCTCGATCTCCACCATGTGCTGCTCGCCCCACACCCAACACCCACACGTGTATCATAGCAAACACACACACACACCTACACACACATATACACACACATATATCTACGAAGAGAGAGACACAGGTGCCGATGTGTGGACACATACACATACACCCAGACAGACAAAGTCAAAAAGAAGCATAGGATACGACTGGATATATATATATATATACATATGCAGAGAGACAGAGACATATATATATATGTGTGTATTGATATTGTATTGACGGAGTATATTGCACCGATGGACACATAGCTATACGCGTACATAAACTCAAACAGAAGTGCAATATAGGGAGACATATACATATGTATATGTATTTACAGAGAAAGAGAGACAAAGACAGAGACATATATATATATATAGTGTTGTGACGGAGTATACCGCACAGATGGACATGTACGTATACGCGTATATGTACCAATTATAAAGTAATATATATGTACACATGCAAATGAGCAGAGGCAACGTGAGGAGTGGTCTTCAATACCGACTCGGGGCATACACCTCGAGACGTATCTGCTTATATCTTCCACACTTGCAAGGGTGGACACACGCAGTTCACAACCTGCGACCTCTGCTTCGATATATCTACGTAGGCGGTTGTCCGCGCACTGACTGACAGTGTACACATTTGTGTATACATATATGTCTATCTGTCTTGCTTACTCTCTCTTATCATAGAGATATATTTATTTATCGATACCGGTGTCCAGGTTCCGGCATATACCTCGGAGTACATCGCTTGTAGAAGTCTCACAAATAGGTGAACAGGCAGCAGCAAAGCAGCGGCTGTTCCGCAGGAGACGAGGAGCCCTGCTGCCCCCCCAGCGGCAAGAGCAACGGCGCAGACCACCAGCAGCAACAGCAGCGGGGCAAACTCACCAACAGCAACACCAGCAGTACAAATCACCAGCAGCAACAGCAGCAGCTGAGCGGTGGGAAGAGGCGCGTGCGACGAGGAGGAGTTACAGCGGGGCACGAGTCACAGCAACTGCAGGATACGAGCCGAGGTCGAGCAACTGCAGCCCTGGCAGCGTTCCTAGCAATAGCAGCAGCAAAGGGGAAGGCAGAGGCAGCAGCCACGTGGCCACAGCAGCAGAAACCTGACCGCAGCAGTACGCCCGCGCGTGTCTCCGCAGCAGCAGCAGAAGCTGTGAGGGCAGCAGGAAGCGCAAGGCTGCAGCAGCAACACACAAGTCCCAGCAGAACTGGACGTACGTGAGTCTTGCAGGCAGCGTCTCTCTCTGCAAGCTGCTCTTGAACCTCCTGCCGCTTCCGGCGCTCGTGATAAAGACTTCCCACCAGTTCATCTCTCTCTGTTCGAAGTTGTGTCTCCGTAGCGCGCAGTGCTTCCTGAAAGGCCGCCGATCAAGCGGACAAGCACCACCCCACACATCACACGCATGGTGCGCAGCCGCACAGAGAAAATTTTTATACTGGTTCTCCTGCTGCCACGTTCTTCTTCTGCTGGCGCTGCTCAAATACGCTCTCACACACACACATACTACAAAGGGATTTATACATATATATATATATATATATGTACGTATTTATAGTGGGACGCCCACGTATCCATGTATACGTTGGACAGCTTTGACACACACGCAGCGGCAGAGCAGCAGGCAGCTTCAGGAGACGAAGGGAAGGAGCAGCAACGGGGAAAAAGAAGGCAACGACCAGCAGCCGCAACGGAGGAGCAGGAGGAGGAGCCGCAGCAGCGGCGGTCGCAGGATGGGAGAAGGAGCTGCAACAACAGCAGAGCTGCTGCTGTAGCAGTGTCAGGAACAGCAGCGCACGCACCACAAGAGTGAGGGAAGCACTGCGTACACCGACCCCAAGGAGTCGGACAGCGACAGCAGCAGCATACCGCCACAGCAGCGGACAGCAAACAGCAGCAGAATACCGACACGGCAGCGGCACGCAGCGCCTCACGCAGCAGCAGCAGCTCTATACTCCGCTTTTCTACAAACGAAAGAGCAGCAGCAACCCCTGCTGCTCGCAGCAATACTACAACGCACGTCCCAGCAGCACCAACGCTTCATCACCACTTGCAGCAAGCGCAGCAGCACCGCGGCGACGCTCCGCAGCAAAGAGTCACGCGCAGCATGACCGTCGAGAGATGCTGCATATCTTAACACACACGCATCTACTCCCACATACATACATGAATTTTTCTTCTGGACACGGAGGTGTATCCTGCTTCCCTCCTAGTCAACGGCAATATTCTAATATGAATGAATTATTTACTTTTTCACGCGTCTATACTTAGACAACTTGCGCATATGTATACATTTATGCCTCTATACATATATGTATATATACGTACGTGTACACGTGTGTGTGGACAACCTGCGCGAATGTATACAATCATGCCTATATGTATATGTACGTGTCCACGTGTGTGTGTATGTCTGTCTGTGTTTCTCTCTATGCAAGCATGTTCGAGGTGTCCCTGGAAATCTATTTCCCTGCGAATATTTGTTGAAAGCTTCATATATCTGTTAGAGGAGAACGCGGAGAAAAAGTGACGCGGAGTTCTGCATCGGAGGCGGGCCTCGCTGCCTTCGCCCGGCATTTGCTACACCGTCGGAGTCTCGGAAGAATATCAGCACTTTCTTTGCTCTATATACGGACGGTTCTCCACGCACACACACAGACACATGTATACATATGTGTAGACACGTATTTATCTGTCTATATACGTACACGTGTACACATACATTTGACCGGGACGCGCTCGTCACGAGCAACACATCAGCAGGTATCTCTTTTTGTAGAGACATATACGGACAGAGATATACAGGTACACAAGTAGTACGTAAGTGGACGCATGCGCATATGCATATATATATGTATGTGGAGAGAGACAGATATATAGATATACAAACGTGAACGCTTACATATATATATATATTCATACAGAGAGACATAGAGAGGGATATAGAAGTGCATACGTGGCGATGCACACACTAACATATATATATATATATAGGGACAGACAGAGACAGAGAAACGTAGAGATAGAGAGATACACACGTGGACGCTCATAAATATATATATATATATACGTATATATATACATATATATATAGAGAGATACACACACACACACACACAGAAATACATACATGGACGCATACACATTTACCTATATACATATGTGTACGTATGTAATGACTGTTCTACGTAAATACAGGTACGCAAGGGAAGATATGTATATATATGGACGTGTATATCCAGGGTACAATATACATATATATATATATATGTACATAAATACTGGTACAGACGTAAATGAGTAATTTTATTGTATACAGACGTGTGGGAACTCACAGGAGTAGACACACATATCCACATACGTAAAAACACCTCCGCATATATGTGTACGTGCTGCAGGTGACGTCGACGATGTACAAGCATGCAAAGAAAAGGCCTACATCACTCTTACGATCTCGCGCTGTTGTTTTTTGTAAGTTTTGTTTGTGTGGCTGGTGGTTTGTTTCTCCTTTTCATTGCATGACTCTTCGTGGTCATCGCTGCTGCGGCTGCTGCTTCGTCTGTCGGACTGCCCCCCTCCCGTTCGCTTTCCCCCGCTGTCACTGCTGGTGCTTCTTCTTCTGCTTGTTGTATGCGCAGCAGCTTCTGCGGCGTGCAGCTGGCGCTGCAGATCCCGCAGGTGCTGCTGCAGCAGCACTTTTTCTTCGAGAAGTTCGTCCCGGGAGCGGCGGTAGGACACCTTCTCAACTTCGAGCTGTCTCTCTGCTGCTGCTTTTTCCACGCGCAGCAACTCGAGCGCCTCCTGCTGCTGCCGCCGCTGCTGCGCAGCCTCTTCGACTTTCACACGCCACTCCACGGCGGCAGCTATCCACTCGTGGAGATCGCCGCGAAGCTTCTCAAACCAGAATTCTGCTGCCCCGAGACGTTGCTGCAGCTTCTCTACGGACTGCTCCGCCGTCACCTCGGCAAACAAATTTGCTGGTTCTTCATCAAGTTGCAGTGCTGCTGCTGCTGGTGCTGAACAAAGATCAGGAGAGGGAGAAGCAGAAGGAGGACCCCGGGAAAAAGAAGAAACAGCAGCAGCAGTACCAGCTGCAGGAGAAGAATTAAGTGCATTTGTGTCATCCGCTGCGAGTGGGCGACTCTTAAGCGAAGCAGCAGCAGCAGAAGAAGCGTCCTGCCCGTAGAACGACAACGCTGCCGCAGGCGCATTATTGAACTGCGTTCTCGACCGCATATCACTTACCCAAGAAGGAGTAGACGTTAAAGAAGACGAAGATGCAGAGGAGGAAAAAGAAGAAGGTGAAGATGGGGAACCCGAGGAGGAAGCGAAGTGAAGAAGAATAGCAGGTGTCTGGTCTTTGACTGCTGGTGTCGCACATACGAGTCCTGCAGCCGATTCTTCAGCGCCGCGGCTACTGCTGCTGCAGTTCTTGCTGCTGCTGCTTCGGACATTCACTTCTTCCGATTTTGCAGGAAACGATGCTGCAGCAGCTTCCTTCGAGTAGAACGCTTCCATTCGGGCTGCTATTGTCGCCAGACGGGCCGTCACAGGTGCCGTCCCCGTCCCTGCCGGACGGTCGTCACCACCACTTGTGTCTTCCGCTGCTGCAGCTGCAGACGGTGGAGAACTTGTCCCAGCTGCTGCAGAAGCAAGCGCGGTTGCTTCTGCTGCGTCTCCTCCAGCACCCGCAGAGCCGTCCGCTGCAGAATGCTTCTCCACCTCTGCTGCTGCTGCTGGCCGACGACCTCCTGACGCGCACTCCTTTCCCGTCCCCATCGGTGGATCCTCCTCCCTGTCCGCTGCTGCTGCACACGACGAAGGCAACGCAGACACCGAAGGACCCAAGAAAGAGGAAGAAGAGGTAGAAGACGACGACGTATCCACGAGTACCGCTGCATAGCAACTACCTTCTGCTACTGCAGGCGCTGAACCGCCGCTAGGATCAGAAGCAGCGGACCGGAGGGGCGTCGACGAGAATTCCGCTGACGCCCCTGCTGAAGACTTCCCCGTATCAGACGCTGCTGCAGGGGGGGCCGCTGCGGTGGCTGCGGCTCGCTGGTCACCTGCTGGCTTTGACGCAGCTGCTTCTGTCGCTGCTGCTTCTTTAGGTAGCGCTGCTTTCGCTGGTGCCGCGGCTTCATGTGGCGCCGGTGCCTTCTCTTCGTCTGCTGCGCGTGGTTCTGCCGCCGACGCTGCTCCCTCCTCTTTACATCTGCTGTCAGGTGCGCTTTTCGCAGAGTCCTCCTTTACAGCAGGAGTAGCTGTCCTACAGTTGTCAGCAGCAGCAGATGCTGCTGCATCTGCCTGCGCCCCAGGCATGGTAGCTGCTGCACGCCTGAGGCTCCCTCCTTCCTGGGATAAGGGGACGCAGTTGCATCTCCTTACACTTGCACATCTTCGGCCCTCGCACATGCACCGCCGCGCCTGGGCTCCTCTAGTGCCCTTCCTGCTGCATGCGAATATTCGCGGTGTTCCTCCTGTCACGCAGCCGCTGCAGCAACAGGGAAGACAGCTTTCCCTTCCTCCACCAGAAGTCAACAGACGAAAGTCTATACTGCCACAAGTGCAGCAGTCTCTCCAGCTGCTGTCCCGCGTGCTCCTGCTACGACTTCAATAGGACTCTGTGCGACTCTGGTACACATGTCGTACGGGTCGAGCACTGCTGCTCTACACCTATGGCTCGAGTATCCGGCTGCGCGGAGAATCCGGCACCGCGGAAAAATACGAAGAGAACTGCAGGAGGACTACTGCTGCTCGAGCACTGCGGCTCCAGTGTTTCTCTGGCGGAGCAGCGCTCCTCAACTATATGACTGCTCCTCTACACCCGTCCTTCAACGTCACTCCCCTAGGGCGCCGGCCGCGAAGACGCCTCCGGCTCCAGCATCCCTGCGCCCAGAAATCAGCCCAGGCTTTACCACTCCTCCTTCGTCCTCCAGGGTCCCTGTCCTCCACTATTTCTTCCCCCTAGAGTATTTCTTAGCATTCCCGTACTTCTTCGCGCCCCACTACTTCTTCGTCCTCCAAGACTTCTTCGTTTTCCTCTATTTCTTCGCCCTCCGGAATGACCTCGCGCTTCCGTAGGTCTTCGTGGTCCAGGTTCTTCTGCGCTCCAGGAGGACGTCGCGCTCCAGGATTCCCTGCCCTCCAGGATTACTTGCGGCCCAGGATTGCTTGGCCTCCCATACTTTTTGGCGCTCGAGTCTATTGGCGCCCTGCAGTAGTTTTTTACGCTCCTGAAGGATTTGGCCCCCCAGGATATTTGCCCTCATCTATAACACTGCGATGCAGAATCGCCGCCCCGCTTCAAGATGACTTCGCCCTCCACTACCACCTGAAGCGCTCCAGCGGTACTTGGGGCTTCAGCGGTGCTTCCGGCGCTCCAGCGTGGTACCTGATATGGCGCGCCCGGCTTGATTACTTCTCGGTGTAGGAACACTTCCGCTCGAGTATTATTTGGCGGTCTACCCGCGGGGCTTTCCGCGCTCCAGAATTATATGGCGCGCCGACGTTAATTACTTCGCGCCTTTTATGACGACTGGCGCTCCAGGTTTATGTGGCGCTCCCGTATTCTTACTTGGCGCTCCACGAATACCTGCGCTCCAGCATTGATTGGCGCCCCAGTATATCTGTGCGCTTTGCTGTGTGAGTTCCCCCTGCAGGGGTGCTCCTTTGAATCTCAGTACTTGTGTTGGTGGCGCTTTGTTACTTCAATTCTCGCGCCTAAGCAGATCTGGTCTCCTTGTAGTCAGGGAGGTACTACGGCTGTAAGTCGAGCTGCTCGCGTATGTTTCTGCCCTACAACGCGCACGCTGTTATCAACGCCTTGTGCTGCTTCAACGTTGTTGCGCGCTAATGCTACTCTTCTGCTAATACTGCGCAACATACGCGCCTTTCGACGGTGGCGCTGTAGCGCTGCCGCTGCAGAATCTGCGGAAGAAATGTTCTACAGAAGTGACGCCGGACGACTGCTGCTCCACAACGCGTCCTGCGGAATTCTCTGGAAAGGACTAATCACAGCCCCCGCTGTTTTTGTGATAGCTTCTGCTGGCACCTGGGACACGGTCACGGGAGAGACAGACCACCCACGCCCGAGCGGAACGAGGAATAGCAACGACGTCGGCAGAATAGGCGCGGCAGTGCGTGTTCTACTGGCTATACTTTCATGACAGTAAGCAGGCGAACCTCCTGCCGCCTCTACGCAGCCGCAGGACACTCCATTCCCTCACCCGTCTGTTTGCCTTCACGTGTACATCCCGTTGCACTGTTGCACTCGAAAGCAGTCCGATGCAGCAGCACAATCGAACTCCGCAGCTGGCGCTTCACTATTCAAGCGACGTCCTACGAACTACGCGAGGAAATACCCATGCTGCCCTCCTACTTTTCTGGGAAGCTACTGCAAGTGAAGCACAAGTGGCACTACCGGCAGCAGTATCAATGTGAAATAGAGAAAAAGACGTGTGATCGATCATGTCAAGAAAAGCTAGAAAACGAACTAGAGAAATGCTTCCAACTGCGCAAGGGTCCTTTTTCCGGGTACGGCCACCCACGTGCAGCTGTCGAGGAGCTGGAAGGTGTGCATATATTTCTCCCACGTTTTGAGAAATCCTGCGTTCGGAAAAAACTGTATTTCTTTCCTGTTTAATTGAGACCGCTAAAGGGAACGTGCGAGAGAAGAAGCAACATACGCAAGACGACATGCGCAACAGGAAACGCTTAGAAGCGACTTACAACACACGGGAGGGGACAAACATTTCTGGACATGAACGAGTGAATTCGCAGGGAGGTGAGCACTGAAAAGAAGGTGCGATGAATGCAGACAACACTAAAGAAACCGGGAACACCAACGTTTACACTCGATCACACGAAATACTGCAGCACGAATCAGATACGGAGGAGAGAAACAACGTCCGCTTATACACAGGCTGACAACTGTCCGGAGGAACCGACGCGTAGAGAGAGCAACACTGATAATTAACTAGGACTACACACACCGGCATCCGCCTGAGTGTAAGGAGAAGAGTGCTTTCAAGGGAAGAGGGCGCGGAGAATTGTTAAGCAACGAAATCAGACACTTACTGGTGGCTCTCTGGTCGTTGAGCTCTCCTTCGCGGACATGCCTGGAGGAGCAACCCCGGCCGAATTTGAAGGAGAATTTTACGAATCTCGCACTTGAGCAACGGGACAGACGTTTTGACATACTCAAAGTGTCAAGAAAACATGTTTTGAAACTTCTGCAGAAATACTGAAGACGAAGATCTAACGTGCTTGCCTGTTCGTCCGTAGAGGTGTACGACATTTTGAGGAAAGTCTTGCGCAAGTCGGTACAAAAACTGTGCCATTTTCTGCATACGTACAGCTTTTCTCGTCCTCTAAAGGAAACACAACGATGTGCGTTGTTCCTGTTATTAAAATGTCTACCTTGTCCATGACACTGGGGCAATACCACTCCGTGTACATGTTGGTATCCGCTCTGCTCCTATACGTCTGCATCTGAATGAACGATTTTTTCCGAGAACTTTAAATCCGACCCTGAGTATGAATCAGCTGTTATCTTTCATCAGACTGTTTGCCAGGTGACCCCTGCTAGTCGCTACAACGTTCTGAATTTCATCTTCAAACGCCGTAGATATGGGTGTGCACGGGCGCTTACATCGATAGGGGCGCGACGCAAATTCGGATATTCATGTTTCGTCAGAAGAAAAAATGTATTCTGTCGCGAAGACGACGTCATTCGCCGTATACCGTGCAGAACCCCTATTCCCGAATTAATTAGCAACACGACGAGGTCGCTCCCAGCCGCACCGCGGTCACCGAGTATCTGTGACGCCGCAGAAAAAAGTGAGTTTCTTTCAACTGATAAATACTTATGAGAAGAGAAAATGAAGTTTCGCTAGCAAAAAAACAGACTTCGACAGATTCTGCGCGGAGAGAATAAGGAAACGAAACCAGTTCGAGCAAAACGACGCAGAGAAAGTAAGTGCAAATTGCCTTAAAATAGTTATGCGCTACACCGCTGGATGCTCGGCCACCCAGGCTCGATACTGCCGCGCAGAACCTGGGCTGGTGAAAATCAAGAGTGTGGCTAGAAATTCTTGCGTTGAATGGTGATGAGTGCTTGCTTCTCCAGTATCAAGCGCTTTTTCAGATGAATGAGACTTAGCGGCAGTTGGCTCGTGATATACGTTTCCAGCTGAACGCTCTTCTAACCACCACCGCAGAGGTTCCTCACGAACGTGGGACATGTGGTAATTCTTAGTGGCACATTCCTAACTTCCCCGGATTATTACGAAAGAACCCTAATATTTTGCAGAAGATATCCGCGTTTGTAGGCTTCCATCTGAGCCGTGTACTCCTGAATGATTACTAGTTCGTTTGTCAACTACAGCATATAACGAGATGAAGTAACTCAACGTGCTGTAGCCTACGTTTTTGAGTAGGGAAGTGAGCGTAATCGACTGCGGCAGAACCGTTCCATTCCGTGGCAGATTTCTGCCTGTCCTCTTTACTGGAGGGCGGACGTTCACTGAGATTCTCCTTCCTTTCCGCGCTGCTGAATGAGTCGAGTTCACGGTACAGGATGTAATTTCTATGTAGTGTGTGGTTTCCTGTGCGCCTCCTTCGCATGATGCAGGGGGCGGCAAGTGTAAGTACTACTGAATAGGCTTAAGTTACCCCAGAATTTTCCAATTTTCCGGTGCACAACTCGTTCTGTGCGTTCACTTTAAAGTAAATCCAAGGAAATTTCGTCACTTCTCCGTGGCCCACACGAGGAACTTCGCACACAGTCATAATTTAGCGGAGCCGTCTCCGTCTCCGCACGATGCATGGCGCACCGGGATACGGCAGCTTTTTAATTAATAGTTGGAGAGACCAGCTGTCGACTCACTTCCTTATATCGTGTTATGCAGAAGATTATGTGCGGAAAAGTGGCCTTCGTTCGGTCTATTATTTTGTCCTGCATGGAGAGCCGTGGAACGGAACACTTGGATGTGCTCACTGAATGTGGTCACCTTCGTATCATGATTATGAAAACTTGTGACACCACGCCCATGAAAAGAAGCAAATCGCATACTACTAATCGTCTTAACATTTTGGGTGTTTAAAAAAGCGACCGAGCTATTTAGAACTTGCGGATGCTAAAAATTGCGCAACACTTTCGTGGATACTGCGTTCCGTGCACAGCGACAGTGAGTGCATGGTGAACCGCCAGCAAACACCCTTTCAGAACGCGCCGCTTCACCGCACGAATGAGAAGGACTATGAAGTCAACAGTGTATTCGTCTTGGTGCCGTCTTCCTCACTATTCGCCCCCGTTCCCTAGTAAAACTAAACGTGGGGAGCTTAAGGCGAATAGAACATCTACCTTTTTGTTCACAGCGCCGAGGATGCTGTGCTAGAAGCTTTTGCACTTCGTGAGTCCCTGTTCTCGGCACACAAACAGATGCGTGCATTTCTAAGTGTATATCTACCTGTACAGCTGCACGGGGACGTACGATTGTATATGTATTCCTGTATGTATACATATACGGATATTCACAGTGTTTCAACACACACACGGAAGGGCACTGTAATCTCGAGCACGATGTACCTGCGTCGTGACTTCAGGCATGTCAATTAAAACATGCAGCACGAGTTTCTCAGGAATTGTGTCGAGCTGTTCTAATCAAAAACACTGCCGGCGAGCCAGTTTTTCTACTCAGTGATGTACACTTCTATATGCGGCACTGTTGGGCCTTTAGAAGACTCACATCCTGAGGCGGAAATCTTACAGGGGAATTGTCATACAGTGTGTGTGTCTGTGTGTATATGTATATATATATATACGTTCTTAAGATAGGAACATCTGACGGCTTCAGAAGAGTGGAAAAGACTGCAGACTTATCGACGTATAATTCGCCACTGGGGTAACGCAGCATTTTTACTGCAAGTCGGTATTGACTGGGTGAAGAAAGCCTACGCCAGAAACATCGGCGCATTTACGCATATACGCGCATAGACGGTAATGCACGTAAAGGGAGGTCCCCTGATAGTGGCTACGAGGGTCACCGCGCCCGACGAAGTCCACGACCGTGGGTGCGTCTCCACATGCAGTACGCGCACCGAGGCACTTGCGTATACATGTAGATATTTGTAGAGTGCGCCAGTATGACAGTATGTTCGGTCTTTATTTATATGTATACTGTAATAAGCATACGGGCGCCATCAGCGTATACGTGATCGAGGAAGAGCAACCATGCATATGGACGTATTTCCAGACATACCTTGCTGCTACTGCGACGTTTCAATACGCACGTGTGTGTAGAAATGTGGAGGGGAGGAGTCTTAACATGACTTAGTTGCAACTAGGGGATAGGAGGGACTCCGAAAGCCGCAGCGAAAAAGTATGGATTAAGAAATCACGTAGGTGGGCAAGAGGAAGAGGACCGACGTCCATACCTCCAATGTTACGAAAGAGAGAACTGACGTCCGTTCCCACGTCAAAGTGTCTACACGAAGAAAGTCAGAGCCTACATGTTCGACGTGCGCACACCCACTGGGGAAATACGGTTGCATGAATTCAATTCCTGCATACCCTTTTCTGCGTAAACCCATATATCGCTACCTGCATACTCAAAATACATATCCACAGGTATTTATATACACGTATATTCATGCTTGTATGGCAGCTTGATTTGTGCCCACAAAAGACACGATCCACAAAAATACAGGAGGTGGAAGAACGAGTCCATATATATATATATATATATCTGTGCTCCGTGGCTCACGAACAGAGGGTAAACCCCCGCTCCATTATTTTTCTCCGCACACATACACAGATGTGCATATATGATGACTCATTTCCGTGCAATATATTGGTATATACGAGAGTGCAAGGGTGCAAACAGAGGCTTCTCTACGTGCGTAGATGCGCGTGGTAAACGTACATAAATGGCTCGGCTGCTTGCACAGCCATAAAGCCACATCCGAAGTCAACACAGTAGAATTATTATTACCCATGTAAAACTTCCTTCTCATTTCCTCTTTCGAAAATGAGGCGTTCTGCGATTGTATCCCGCTAGAGGGAGCGACACATACAGGTAGATAGATATCCGTGCGCCTGCATATATGTATTAATATCCTGACGCAGGTGTGTCGTTTCCAACGTGTTCGAGCGTAAGGTCGTGCGTAAAATTCTATCCTGCGACACCGCCGATGTATGTACGCATACTTAGAGAAAGAGCATGCGTACTCTTACAGAGGGAAAGTACATGCTATGCAAACAGACGCACAGAGCCTGCGTACGCATACGTACACACATTCACAACGCCTACTTATACATTCATATATCTATATACGTATACAGATGTACAAGTGTATGTGTACGTGATTACACACAACATACTTTTCCGAAGCTGCCGCAGCCGGGCTGCTAGTTGGCCGACATTGCATTAACGCATGCAGTTGTCGGAACGTACTGGACAAACTCGCGTGTGGACACAGAAGGGAAAATTCGCGTCCTAGCTCCGTAGGCAAGTATCTTCCAGTTTAGTCCCTTTGCGGTGTGACTATTCTCAAGTTCACCGATCCCAGTCTTTGTAGTGTGGTCCGTTTGTACCTTGCAGACAGCGCTCGCGGGGAGCACGCACGCTCCCGGATACCGTGCACACTGGGAACGGGAAATCGACGTCGTGTTTCCTTTTGCCTTCTCGTGCTAAGTTCTTTTTTTGGACGTGCCCGTGACAGCAGTTATTCTCTGTCCGTGTTTCTCTCTGATCTGGCTTGACTCAATGCTCTTTTGCTTTTTCAGTACTTCTGTATCGCCGAGCGTACTCGGTGGTTCTTTCGGTCCTGAACGTTCAACTGTCCTTCCTGTTTTCCCCTCCTTCTGTAATCCTTTGTTTTTGTCCCTCGTTTTTCGTCTTCTGCTGCTTCCCTGCCTGCCTCCCTCCTCCCCTTCTTTCTCTGCTGGTGCCGCCTCTCTACTCTGGCGGTCCCATCACTCTGGTTCACCAACACTTGAGAGGAAGTCCCTCCCATTTCCGGGTGTCGTGACACCGCGAACCGGAAACTTTTCTACCGTCCCGGCTTGTACACGCAGGCCGGCGGCTAAGCTTCCCGTGCGAGAGCAACATTTTTGCGAATTCTCCCGTTGTCACCTCTGTTTCACTGGCCGGCAAGCCCAAAATGCGCTTGCGTCACGCAATGGAACCGCTTATACACTGATTTTCGCGTAAGTTCACCGTGCATTCTCGACTGGATGATAAGCAAGATTTCCTATCCTATGTGCGTATCATCCTCAAAATATTCTTTGTTCACGAGGAGAAGTGTACAGACTGATCTGCATACGTGCATTTGAAATAGTAAATGCATAAAGATATATATAGAGTGAGTACAAAGATATGTGTATGTATAAATTTAGAAACTCACCTCAGAAACAGATAGTGACACGTCACGTCTGCTGCATTTCATACAGGGTTGCGCACGCAACCCCCTGGAAGCAACTCCATACTGCACTACAGCGTGCGCCCGTAGAATCATCTACACGTATGTATTACCTGAAAAACGGCTAATGCATTTCTGCACACACGGATGTGTTTCGGCGATACTTCCAAATCTGTATTCCAGGGAAACCACCAAACACACATGTGTCTCTATGTGGGTATGTACGTTTATACGTCCCTTTCTTTCCGCCCTTTTGAGAAGCGCAGCAAACGAGAGCAGCGCTTTTGCATGTTCTTGCATGAGGGTGAATGTCTGTATGTACACGCGTATACAGGGGGGTTCGTACATGCGTCTCTACTTCTACATATTTCTTTGTCTATGTGTACATATATGTGTACATATATATATATATATGCAGCGGCGGGGACGCGAGTTCACAGGCGTTCCTGCCCTTCCTACACCTGCGCTTTGCTATGTGCCCCTACTGTTTAACGTCAACGTGAATCTACTGTCTCGGTGCACGCCCACTTTCCTGCCTCACACTTATGCGTAGGCGCCCACCAGGGTCTACCTATCTGCTGCCCGTTTCTGTACGTAATTCTACTGTGTAGTAGTTGCCATACTTGTGTGTGTGCCGGCGAACAGAGGTGCTGCTGCGTGGATAAGTGAAGACCATGGCGATTTCTTCAGACGCTGTGCGGCGCGCGGAGGACGCCCACGCTGTCGCCGTTCTGGTGGACTTTTCAGGTGGGTCTTTCGGCAGTACTCAACACTTTTTCACCGCACATACGTATGCATCTATAGGTCTACACGCGCGCACATAGATATGTTTGTGTGTACGTCGGATCCACATTGACATACAAGTGTGCGAGTAAATGTGTATACGTACGTATGCGCGTACAATATATATACGTATATATATGTATATATACGTGCGTGCACACCTCTGGATATATACACATAAATATATGTATGTGTAGCCACACTTGTAGATACACGTATGTATGTAAACATGTGTACGTATATACTAGGCACCCGCAGGTTTCTAGACGTACCTACGCATATGCGTGTGCACGTACTCATGCCTATTACTCATACACTTTATAAGGCCTATTTAGATTTATGTATTTCATCCGCGTATCGTCCGTGCGACACCCCACGCCCTACGCGCATGCGCGCGTGCGTTGCACCGGCTCTTGGGGAAAAAGTGGCACTCCACTTGCATGCAGACACACCTATCTCCAGGCCAGCAACGTCGCCTCGCCAACGCATGCGTGCCCCTCTCTCTAATGGCTGCTGCACCTCGCCTCTCCGTGTGTGGGTGTGTGCGTGACATGTAAGGCCGCGCACGTCTACATTTCTGTGGGCGTCCCAGCGCACAGCAGCCGTGGTGGCGTCGTAAAGCATCTTTTTGTGGGTAGTTGGCGCGCTGTGGTGGAGCAGAGTTTAGCAGAAGTGTTGTTGCTGCTGAGACCTATGTGCGCCCATGCTGCAGGACCAGACGGGAAGAGCAGCAGTTCCCCCGGCGACGTCGACAATGCCCTGGCAGAGACGCTGCAGAAGCTGGACACTTTTATCGACGAGGTTTTTGCGAAGAAAAGTCCGATACACGGCAAGCAGCAGCTTTACCTGGTAATCGTAAACAGTATCTGCTGCTGTATACATGTCTGCATACATATATGTGTCTGTGAGTGTGGGTTCCTTGTATAGGCAGACAGGAGGCAGAAGGAAAGAACTTGTTCCTTCTCACCCAAATGTCCACACATGCATGTTTCTACGTTGTGGGTGTGGGCGTACACATGTACTCGTTGAACAGGGAAGCAGCACTTGTGCGTAGTATGGAAGGGACAGTGGACTTTCATACAATTTCTCTAACATATGTGGAGCATCTTAGGCAGGTGCAGCGCTGTCTCCGTGAGATGAACAGAAAACGATTTTGTGTGGATAGGAAAGAGTGGCGAGGTTACATGCACAGCACACGTACCACTCTTTTCTCGATGTGGGTGTAATCCTGCTGCGTTCTTCTCATTCATTTTGCTGCCTCACTTTGTCTTCTGCATGCGCGCCGCACACAGCAGTCTCTTTTGGCAAGAAAATGCTCGTTCTTTTATGGGGCATGTATGGCATAGAGATACTGCTGGTGCGGCGTTCTTCCCGATCTTTACTACTCTGTTTCATTCAGAGGCACTCGAGGTGAGGCACTGCTGCTGCTCCTGGTGCTGCGCTTCTGCCTTGTGTGCTGCTGCGGTCCCCGCTGCGTCTCGTATGAGGCTGCTGCTTCTCCTATCGCTGTTGCGGTGGGGTGCTGCCGTCCCTCCCTTCGCAGCTGCTGTCGCCTGCAGCTCGCTGCTGCTGCGTCCTCGTCCTCCGCCGCTGCTGTTGGCCCTCCTCTGCCGCTCGTGGTGCACCTGCGCTCGCGCCTCTGCCCTCCTTTCCGTTGTGCGGTCTCTCCGCTGCAGACGTCTTTGGCTTCGTGGTTTCTCCGCTGGTGTCTAGTGCCTGCTTCTGTCTCTTCCCTGCGGTTTCCGCATGCCGCTGCCGTCCTGCTTTTTCATGTTCTTCATCTGGCTCTCTTCCATGTCTGCCACTCACTCCACCCCTCGTCGGGGCCCGTAAGCAGCTGCCTGCTCGTGCATGTGGATGAGCATCAGTGTAAACATATACTTCACACATATACATATATAGATGTGTCTATAATTGTAAGCGTGTGTCCTCAGTTCGAAAGATAGTGCCCGCGTGTATTATAAACCGTAGGTATGTAGTGGCGCGCACACAGCTACAGGCTGCTGCACGCACATGCATATATGTGTGTACGTGTACGCATGTGTTCATACATTTATATACATTTACATATGTACACGTACACCTATGTGTACGTAGGTATATGTTTGTTTTTTGAGCAGTGTGGGAGGTGATACATGTATGTGGGGAAGGACATGGCTGTAGCGTAAACTGGCGGACATTCGTCAGGGTGTATGGTGTGGAGACGTACACTTTGATGTGAAAGCTGCGTTTTTTCTTGACTTCTCTGGCTGCCGCACATGTCCTTCCTTGTTGCGTTTCCTCTCTGTAAAAACAAAAGTGCGTGGGTACTCTGCCCAAGTAGTTCGGACAGACACACAAGGTGTGCGTGAGCTCAGCAAAAAGATGCACACGTATGTGGACACGGTCAGAGGAATCTGCATTCCGCTCCCTTTAGGCCACAGATATCTGCAGTCATACCCACACGCATACGGGAAGGTGCATATATATATATATATACATATATATATACATATATATAGATATGTATAGATATGTATACAAGTGTGTGTGTATATATATACATGTATGTGTGTATAGTTATATAAGTGATCTATGTATATACGTTGAGGTATACACGCGTAGGTACATCTTTTCGTAGGGGTGGGTGTGTGGGAAATTTCGTACGTAGTAGAACGCATGCGCATCGGTGTGAGTGTGCGCGTGCCAGGCATCACGCGTGGCTAATTCTTGGCAAGCGGGGGGTCGAGTCGCGCGGAGGTTGCCAGAAGGTGAACTGCATGCACCACGTATTCACGTGTACCTTTCCATCGGCGTGTAGACATATAATTTTCTGTTCGCCTTTCATAAAACATTCATATTTTACAGGAGCCTCTGGTTGGTGCAGCGGAGTGTCTTCTCGGTTGGGTCATGCCTGTGTTTCGGGTGTACGTGCAGGCGGTTGAAGAGGCGGTGCTGGAGGGGCACAGCAGAGTGCTACTGAAGAGGTTTCTGTCGCGCATGCAGGAAAAAATCTTCTTCATTTTTCGTACATCTCTCTGTCCGCACCTGTCAAGTGAAGTGCAGTTTCTCCGCTGCTCAGCAAATGCGTGGATGGCCTTCCGCGGTGCACTGGTAAGCGCCTGCTGCTGCAGCAACACGGCAGCAGCCCCCACTCAACTTGCGCCTAGTGGCTGCTTGCGTAGCAACTGCAGTTGGGTCTGCTGCAGCAGCAGTAGCGACCGGTCTGTTGACCAGCAGCAGCAGCGGAGAAAGGAGCTCACTTTTTTCGTCAACGCATCGCTTCGCGGCAGCAGCGGGGGCAGCAGCTCGAGTCGTGAAGGCCGTGAAGTGTTCGACGACAGCAGCAGCAACAGCAGCGCCAGCAGCAGCATCACAGCACCAGCAGCAGCAGCAGCACTTGCCGCAGCACTAGCCGCAGCAGCACCAGCAGCACGACAAGCAGCAGGACCAGCAGCAGTACCAGCAGCAAAAGTAGCAGCGCATTCACGTGCTATTCTTTTTTGACGGCTAAGCAGGAGGCTTTTTCGCAGCGACAACAGACGCTGCAGCAGGAGCACGAGGAAGTCAGTGTGCTGCTGTGACGCTGTCGGGAAGGCTCTTTCGTTTTGGCAGCAGCAGCAAGGAGCGCTGCCGGGCATCGGTGTACGCAGAGCGTGAGTGTGTTGCAGTGGCTTCGCAGCAGTTCCTTTTTGTTTGCAGCAGCAGACCGACACAGGAGCGGGTTTTGTGCCGCTGGGAGAGTTTGTGTGAAAGTGTTACAAAAGAATGTTATACGTCCACACACGTATAATACATAGATGTATACGACTGCGTGCGTACGCGTACGAAGAGGGGCATGCAGCAACAACTGAGTTTCGCGTGCTGCTGGAAGGCAGGCAGCAGGAAAATGAAGAAATTTCGATCCTGACCAGCCAGGCCGACGGGCTATCCTCCTGCGGTCGATGGTATTGTCGGTCGTCTTCTTATGACGGGTTCAGTAGCTCCGTCGGCGAGGAATTCAGACGCGTGGGCACACGAACATCATATTCTTCCGCATGCTCGTACGCAGCAGATGCATATGATGTGCACCACGTAATTTGTGGGGAATACTGGAGCATGGGCGTGTCTTTTCCTGTTGTGAAGGAGGAAACCTTTGCATACGTGGGTAGATATATGCAAAGAAGATAATTTTTCCACATGTGTCTTCCGTAGCTGCATCCAGAAGAGGCGACGAGAATAAATCCTTGTGTACGTCTACGTTTGCTTCTGCGTGTATGCATTGAATAGGGGACGCGTCCATGTGCAGGAGGAGAATAAAGACTTGTGTACGTCTGCGTTTGCTTCCGCGTGTATGCGCTGAGTAGGGGAAGCGTCCACGTGCGTAAACGCATTCGCTTGAGACATTCCCCGCTTGGCCTGCTGCCGTCTTTGCGCGTGTATGTGTGTGTGGCTTTTCGCATGCCTCTGCGCGAGACTGCACGTATACATCCTTCCGCCGTCTATATTATTTCTTCTCTATCTTCCTGCGCAGCGAAGTCGGGATCTCCGCTTCCTGCGGTGGTACACATGTGCTAGCGCGCATAGGAGGGTGGAAGACGGTTGCTCATGTGTGTCCCCTCACGCCTGTGCTGCTGCCGATTTTTGCTGCAGCACTCGATTTTGCAGGTGCTGGCGTATCTCGAGCGACATGTGATGGGTTACACAAACCAGGAATCTCTTCTTGAAATTTCATATTCTCTGTGGTTCGTCTTTCAGCAGCAGCTGCTGCCTTCGTTCAATAACTCCATCGCCACGGCGCTGCTCGCAGCTCTCGAGCAGCATCGCAACGGCGACCGCACGTGGGAAAACGATCTACAAGTCAATCTTCACATGCTTCTCACCTTGGGCGTGAGTCTATCTATTTTCGTCTGGCTGAAAACTTTCCTTTTACGTGTTGTTCTCCATTTTTTTGTAGCTTCTCCCTCGTGTTGTCTTCACCGTCTTCTTCACTTCTTCCTTCGTCTGCTGATCCTGCTGCCGTTCTGCTGCTGCTCTGCTGTGATGCGCGGTCGACCAACCTGCTGCACACGCCGCTGCGGAGCCTGCGGCCGATACCCCTCTGCTCTTGTTGATGCTGCTGGTATACTTCCCACTACGGCCGCTGCTGCTCCGCCTGCTGCTGGTGCTGCAGCTGCTTTTTTGCGACTCTTTTTGCAGCTCCAGCTGCTTCTGTGTCTCCCCTGCTGCTGCTGTGTGTCTGCTGTTGTGCTGCTGTGGCGACCCGTCCTCCGGCGGTTGCTCTGGGCGCCGCTTGTTGTTGCTCTGGACCGTCTACTGCCTCTGTACGACTTCGATCTACGCGGAGGAGTCCTCCTGCGGTAGCTCCGCATGCAGCTCCTGCTGCTGCCGGTGTTCGTGTCCGATTCGACTGCTGTTACTCGTGCCTCTGTGTAGCTGCTGCCACTGCTGCTGTATCTTGCCGAAGGCTAATCCTGCTGCGACGACGACCTCTGCGACTGCTGCTACTGCTGCTTCTGCTGGGTTTTCGCCTGGCTGCCCCCCCGGGGCCTCGGTGTCTGCTGCTTTGCTGCTGCTGTGCGGAACGCAGCTGCATCTGCTGCTGGGCTTTTGTGCGTGTGCTGGGTGTTGGCGGCGCATTGCTGCAGACGTACAGAGAAGTATTTGAAGAGCAGCTGCTGCGGGCGTCGTGGCTTTATTATTTGAAAGAAGGCCGGAGGCTCGCGGGGGGCGACGCGGCTGCCCTGGAGCGGTACTGCATGCATGTTCAGCACCGGCTGCAGGAAGAAAACCTCCGCGTTTCTCTGTTCTTCGCCGAACACACTCGGGAGCCACTGCTGCAGGTGGTTCGCAAGGCGCTGGTGGAGGAGCACATCGCCTTCCTGGCGGATTCGCGCAGCCTGAAGGTCTTTCTGCATGCCGAAAACCACCAGCAGCTGCACTCTCTCGGGCTGCTGCTCGGCCAGGTTCAGCACCTGGAGCTTCTCAACCAGCAGTTTCAGAGGGCAGCCAGAGAAATGGGCACCGAGCTGCTGCAGACGCTCCAGCAGCAGCAGCCGCAGCAGCAGCCGCAGGACTCGGAGCAGCAGCAGCAGGAGGCCGGCGGGCCGAAAAAAAAGAAGCACCAGCAGGTCAACGACGCATGGAAGAAAAAACGTCTTTTCATTCCGCAGCTGCTTGCCCTGAAGGAGACGCACGAACGGGCCTGGAGGGACGCCTTCAACTGCGATCCTCTCTTCAGTCTCAGTATCAAAGTAGGGCCACGTCTGCAGCTGCCCACTACGTGTGGTGTGTGTCTACTACGACGACGCCCTACGTATCTGCCTGTCGAATTCCTCGGCTCTACCTTCGTCGTATATATCCGTTCTAATCCCCTGCACATATGTATAAGACGGCGGCACGCACCGTAGGGCTAGTCTTTTTTTGTCTCTGCACCTCCCACACATACGGGCGCATGCAGCGCTGCCTGTACAAAGTGACATGCAATAGCGCGTGCGCGGGTTTTTGTAGGAAATAGACAACAAACCGAGACAATATATACATACATATATGTGTGTAAATAATACCGCATGCACGAATATACCCAGCGGTAAGAAGCAAACCCACCTCTTGCAGAAAATACCGGGGGATGTATGTATGTATATATATATATTACATACTTGTGTATCTGTGGCTGTGTGACTCTACTTCAGCCGAGTGTGTGCGTCTGTATATACGTCAGAGATAACAACAGCACACACGAGCTTGCCAGGGACCGACGCTGCTATTAATATGTACAAATATATGTATGTACCTGTGTAGGCGTGTAGTGTCAAGAATATATGTATGTGCGCCGAGTAGAGACAAAAGCGGCTTGTGTGCCCTTGTGTTTCTACGTGTAAGTATATATGTAGTAAAGAGGCGCGCTTGACTAGAGAAACACAGAAGCGGACAGTGTCGAGAATATTTATGCGTACATATATATATATATATATATATATATTTGCATGCAGGTGTGTGGGAGTGTAGACAAAATTTGTATGTGTGCCCCTGTGCTTCGACAGACAGATACGGCAACAGGCTACGCTGGTCTTCCCTGTTCTGTCAGTATATCTGCGCATGCATGTGTGTGTGTGTGTGTGTGTCTACCGGTCTGCACGTAGCACGTGGATATACGGCAGGCACATCTAGGTGTGTATATTTGTATGGATATGTGTACATCAGTATACATATATATATATATATGTGTCGGGTATTTTCATAGACACACGGGCACATGCAAGTACGTATATGTGCCCGGGTGTGAGGCGCATGCCTTTACACGTACACGTAGGTAGGCGTGTAGGACTGCTCTGCGCGCCCATATGCACGTGTCTATAAAGATATATACTTGTGGCTCTGTGTAGGTATATGCATGCATACACATATATGCAGGCGCGTGAGCAGATAAATAGATGGGTAGGTAGACAGAGAGAGAGACAGATAAATAGATACACAGACGGGTGGAGGTAGATCGATATAGATGTAGATATGTATAGATATAGATAGATAGAGATAGACTGATATAGATAGATTCACATATATATATATATATATAGATAGATAGATATATATAGATTGATACATATAGAGTAATATAGATATAGATATACACAGACAGAGAGACACAGATTCACACGGATAGATTGACGTGTGTATACATTGATCTGTATAGAATGATGTATATGTATGTATAGATTGATGTAGATATAGATAGATTGATTCGTGTAGATTGATGTGTATGAATTAATGTAGATCTACATAGATATATATGTAGAGAGAGATACATTAATATATAGAGACAGATTAATATATATATATATAGATATCCACAGAGAGAGACACAGATTCACACAAATAGATGGATGTGTGTATAGGTTGATATATATATATGTATGTATGTGTATGTAGACTGATATAGATATAGATATAGGTAGATTTGTATAGATCGATAGATTAATATAGATATATGTAGATGTGTATGTAGAGAGAAGGAGAGATTAACATATATAGATTGATATATATAGATTGTTGTATATAATTTATAGATAGGCTGATATAGGTGCATGTAGATATACTTGTAGAAAGATAGACTGATATACATAGATATATATATATATAGAGAGAGAGAGAGAGACTGATGTGTGTAGATGGATATGTGTAGATTGATACATATAGACTGATACGGACATACGTGTACATAGGTAGATAGATTTATATAGATAGATTGATTTAGGTATATATGTATATACATAGACAGATAGAGAGAGATAAATATAGATTGAGAGGTAGATATATATGGGACTAGATAAGAGATAGACATACAACAGGTAGACATGTATGTAGAATTAGATAGAGAGAGATACATGGAATGATATAAATAGACGAATGTAGGTGGATTGACATAGATGTAGATAGACAGAGATAGATGTAGATACAGGTAGATATATACATATACAGAAATAGATAGACAGAAGTAGATATAGGTGGGAGTAGATACGTATAGATACCGGTAGAGACAGACAGATGTAGATACAGGTAGATATGTATTGGTATAGATAGATGGAGACATATATATATAGATACCAATAGATATCTATGTAGAGATATAGATAGAGAGATAGACTGATTTAGACAGATTTAAGTGTAGGTAGATAGGGGCGGATAGAGATAAAGATAGGTGCAGTTAGATATAGAGATACAGAGAGAGGGGGAAATACGGGGAAAGTGAATATTTTCTCACATGCGTAGATAAATATATGTGTCCGCAGGTCTCACACGCATGCGAGCTCAGACACATACATACGCAGGCGTCGACAAGTATGCCGCAGGCGGGGGTCCCCATGTATATATGTGTGTGCGACTATACTATATATGTATACGTAGGAATATGTGTAGATATGTGTCTACATATAGGTGCACACAAGTATGTCTATAGGGAAATGTGTCAAGGTGCAGTTATATGTACAAGAGATGTCTTGACACGTATTCGCAGACATGCTGAGACACAAAAAGTAGATCTACAGGTGGAAGAACTAAATTTCTCGTAACTACGTAGATATGCAGGAACGAAAGGGTCGCGCCGCGTGCATGTGTGGTGGGGGTGCGCGGGTATAAAACTGCCCGCCGATAGCGGTGCATGCGGCAGCTCTGTGCTGCTGCTGCTGGGGAAGATGTGTGCGCGATCACCAGCGTCGTCTGTGTGCCGTACAGGAAGCCTGGGAGAAATTCCTTAACCAGGACGTGGAGGCGATGAAGCTGGTGACTCATGCTCTTGGTGAGACTGCTTATGTCTTTTCTCTGGTGTTCTTCCTTCTCATGAAGTCCCCTCTACGCATGCGGTGCCGACGACCGCTGTTCTTGGTGGCTCTTCCTACTCCTCCTTCACGTGGTCTTGCATGCAGGCGATGAAGCGAAGGTTTATCCTTTCCCTTGGTGGGATGCCTTATTTGTCCCTTACGTTTTCCGTCTTCTCGGAAAGTGCGCTGCCACACGCCGGGCCGGTGCGGGTGGCCCCCCCGCCCGCTGCTGCAGCGGGTTGCCACCGCTGCTGCCGCCGATACAGCTGCTGCAGCTGTACAGGGCTAGCCCTTCAGTGCGGCGGCAGCATCTGCTATCCGGGGTGCTGCCGCCTGCTGCAGCTCCCGCTCCTCTGCTTCTATGCGAGAGGAACTGCTGGCTGCCTGTTTGTCTCCTCTTGTTGCTCTTTCGCGCGCGGCTGGACTGTTGCTGCTGCCGCTGCTGACACTTGCTACTGCTGGTTCTGTTGTCCCCTGTGCGCGGCTACTGCTTCCATTTGCTGTTGCTGCATGCTGTTGCTGCTGCTGTTGTCGGTTGCAGCTGCTGCTGCCACATGCTGCTGCTGCTGCTCATCTCGGGACTGACGCTGTTGCTGTCAGGTGCTGCCGAGAGGACTACCCACCGCTGCTGGTTTTGTCACTGGTGCTGTCCTCACCTGCTGCTGCTTCTGCTGATGTGGACCCCTACTGCTCCTGTTAGTCTCGAGTGCTGCTGCTGCTGCTCCAGCTGGTGCTGCTGCTGCTGCTGCTCCGGTTGGCGCTGCTGCTGAAAGAGGCGCTCCGCGCTGTTGCAGCGCAGGTGGCTCGCTCCCCCCGCTGCGTTGCACAGAGTCTTCTTCCTGCGCGGACGTGGGATCTCGTGTGGGGTTCCCCCATGCACCCGTAACTGTTATATATATATATATATACATATATAGTGAGAGACGAGGAGAGGAAAAATTGTCTCCACGTGTGTGGACCCCTGCCTGCGCGCGTTCGTGTGTCTGCACGCGCGTGTGCATGCGAGATGGTTGGGGGAGAGTTCTGCTGACGCAGCTGCACCAGAGAAGAGCTCCATTCTTCATCGACTTGACCTGCGCATGCGGCAGAGATATATTCTTCTGCTTTTCTGCTTGTGCTGGCTCTGTTGAGGTATTCGTGAACACCTCGCCAAGTCTCCACGTCTAAAACACCTCCTTCTCCTGCGCCTGCCTCTACATGTGTATATATATACATGTATAATATCTATATATGGGCGTATATATATATACATATATATGAATGTACGTATGTATGTGTCTATGTACATATATATGTATGTATATGCTCATTTATGCATCTGTATACATATACATGCATACGTAATATATATGTATGTAAAAGTATATATATATATGTATGTGTTCATGGATATACGTTTGTGTATGCGTGTCTACATATATAAGTATATATATGCGTTTGCGGGCATATCTGCGTGTATCTTGACGTAGAGACATACGTACACAAATACGTATCTATACAAAAGTGTACGTATATATATATGTATATATATGTGTTTATGGATCTACGTGTGTATATGTGTGTGTGTATATATGTATATTTAAATATGCGTATACTGTGTATATGGATGCGCGTGCGTATTCGTGTGTATCCTGACGTACAGACACAAGCATGTATGCGAAGCCATTCGTCGATATATTTCTTTGGTGCTCGCTTCGTTTTTTTTTGCCTCGGCGCCGTGGACTGGCGAATGCGCGGGGGTGGTCTACTGCTGACAGAGAAGGGAACAGACACACATCCACTTGGGTGTGGAGCACGCATGCGTCGGTCGGTATATGCACATGTACTTGCCCGTGTGTAAGGGTGTACACAGCTGGTGGGAGTGCGAGGAGAACTCGGCTGACTCTGCGTCCGTGTCAATCTCCTGCTGCTGCTGCCCTTGCTGCTCCTGCTTCTGCTGCCGTTGCTGCACCTGCTGCTGTTGCTGCTGCTGCTGCTGCGGTTGCTGCTGCTGCATGCGTTGTGTTGCAGCCAAGTACTGCGATTTGCTGCTGAGACGAAGTAGCGTCGGGTTCTCTGCAGAGGAAGTGGAGCGAGAAATGTTGAAAGTGATGGTGGTTTTTCGTCACCTTCAAGGCAAAGACTACTTCGAGGTACGAGCTGCTGACCCCTTATCACTCTCTTCCTATTTATGTACATGCACATACGCACATATTTTGCACATATACATATATATATGAGTCTATACATACATGCATGCGTGTATATGTGCATATAGGCAGAGAGATATAGACAGGTACTTTTTCGCGACCTCCAAGGCAAGGACTCTTGTGAGGTTCGAGTCGGCGACTCCTCCTCACTCTCTCCCTATTTTTATTACGTACACAGACGTACATATACATGTATACACGTATATATATATATATATATAGATAGATAGGTAGACATAGAGATATATATGTGTGTATGTGTGTAGAGCACCGCAGACGCTTGGTGGACACGTTTTTATCAACGCACTTCCGTGTGCGGGTGTGTCTCTGTCTCGCCCGCACATGCGTGGACGTCTCCGTGTCTATTTCTATCTGTGTCTATGTACATCTTCAGTCTCCGTATGTGTGTTCACACATATATATGTATGTACATGGGGCTGCTTTTGTATATTTCTATCTGCGTCTATGTACAGCTTCAGTCTCTGTATGTGTGTTCATATATATATATATATATATATATACGTACGTGGGGCTGCTTTTGTATATTTCTATCTGCGTCTCTGTACGTCTTCAATCTCTGTGTGTGTGTGTGTGTGTTCGTGTATGCATTTGTATATATATGTGTGTACGTGCGGTTGTTTCGACGCGGGTATGTACATCTCCGTGCGTATAGGCGTAGTTGGTGGTCGGGTATGTAGACACTTCTATGTCTATTTCTATGCACACGTCTGTCTGTTCGCCTGTACGTATGTAGACGCACATATACATGTGGATATGCGTGCATGCCGTCTCTCTCTCTCTATACATATATGTGTGGGTTTCCACGTATGTGAATGTCTGCTGCGCATGCATTTGCTTCAAAGTATGTGGTTCTCAGTGTGCACGTAAAATTGAAACACCTGCCTAAGCGCACCTGCTGTGTCCAACCCTCTATATATAAACAGACTGCCGAAAGGATTCCGCCTACTCCCGCTTTCGTAGTGGCCCGAGACTCTCTGCAGACGTGGATACGTAGGGAAGGATGTGTCGAGAATATGTGCGCAAAGAAAAACTTCTCTGTATGATATAAAGACACGTACAGATATACACATTCTACGGGAATATATGTATATGTATATAGAGAGATATACATATCTATATATATATATATGTATAGATATATATATGTATATGTCTATACGCATGTCATCGTGTGGGACGGTACACAGGCATGTACGCCGGTATGAGAGTAGATTGTAGTAAGTAGTAGTAGCAGTGGCAGTATACGTAGTAGCCTCTGTGTGTATATGTATATATGTCTGCATATGCACGTCTGTATGGATGGATGTGTATGTGTATGTACGTAGGATGTGTGAGTATGTCTTCGCGAGGAAATGCAAGCGAGGAGTGTTGCAGTTGACGTGCCGGTTTTCTACGCAGAAAAGGAAGTGAAGGAAGCGACGCCGTCGAGTGTCTAGTTGGTGGATATGCCACGCAGAAGTCACATGTAGAGAAAAGGAGTCTATAGAGACGTAGTAGCGCGACACAGACGCATGCACTCGCTAGTCGTCTCCGCAGGACAAAAATGACGCGTGTTTTTTTTGTCAAGTGTCTGCGGGGAATAGGTAGACACGTCCACAGATAGGCGGCGAGAGCAGGAGAGAGAAGAAACGAAAAGGCTGGGCAAATAGCTACGGACGCATATAACTTCGCATGCAGGCATGTCTCTGTCGATAGCTAGCTGTTACGCGTGAACACGTGTAGCTGTCATTCACACAGAGCAGCCGGTCGATAGTCCGGGACGCCGCTGCTGGTGTTGCTGCTCTTTTCTGGCCACAACAGCGACGCTGCTGCTGTTCCTGCGTTGACGAAGGGGACCGCTCTCGTTGCTGCTGCTCCTGCAACGCGGAGGACATGCTGTTGCTGAGTCTCTACACACACCAGCAAGCACGTCCACCTTTTTCCACACCGAGAAGTCGCTGCTCCACAGCCCGGTGTTGCTGCTGTTTCCTTCTTCAGCCGAGGCGTCTGCTACCGTACGCATATACACATGTCTGCGCATATGTATAGATATGTAGGTACGTATGTCTATATACGTGTTGGTGACCTCTACGTACACACGTGTGGATAGTTACTCTTTGCGCGTTATACTACGACGTGTATCAACGAGAGATGGGCGGGGCTGTATTTTTTGTGTGTGGGGAGAACGGCTGCTGGTCTGCTCGCGCTTCTGACCACGTTGGGCTGTTGCAGTGGACTCATGTGTGCGGTGACTCGTATTGTAGTCTGGGGAAGAAAAAAAGTGCTGCACGTTTCCTACTGAAAAGGAGATGTGTGCGGGTGGTAGTGCTGCCTGAGAGATGCTGCTGTTGTTGCTGCCTTGCTCCTCCTCTCCCTGAGGCTGGTGTTCTTGCTGCTGCTGCTCGTGCCGCTGGCGCCACTGTTGCACGTGCTGCTGCTCCTGATGTTGCTCCTGCAGCTGCTGTTGCTGATCTTGCTGATGCGTTGCTCCTGCTGCTGCTACTGTTCCTCTTGCCGCTATCTCTACTGTTCCTGCTGCTGCCGCTCGTGCTGTTGCCGATCTTGCTGCCGCTGCCGCTGCTATTGTTGCTCACATTTGTGCTGCTGTTGGTGGTCTTGCTGCTGCTGCTGTTCCCCTTGCCGCTGCTGCTGTTCCCCTTGCTGCTGCTGCTGCCCCTCTGGCCGCCGTCGCTACTATTGTTCCTGCTGCTGCTGTTGTTGGTCTTGCTGTTGCTCCTGCTGCTGTTGTGGGCCCTGCTGCCTCTGCTGTCGGTGCTGCGACCGAACCCGTAGGAGTTCTACCGCAGCGACTTGTGCAAGCGCTTGCTGATGCGGCGATCGGCGAACGAGGACAGCGAGAGATCTATGGTACAGAAGCTGAAGGAAGGTAAAACGCGCGCCTGTCAAAGGAGAACGTAAACGTCGACTTCTTGCATGTGACTAACAAGGAGACAAAGAAAGCCGTTAAATACGATTCTCCGTCTATGTCTACATATGTGGGTGTGAGCAGGGGACTCGTATGTGGCTGCCACGTATACTGCTCTGCGTTATATATATAGGTGCCTATGTATATATGTGGTAGCCGACTAGCTTTAAGCGTGTGAAGTCTTTCTTGGGGAGAGGGGAGGAGGAGCAGGTCGCTCGACACGGAGGAAGTTCCCCCCAGTTCTTCCCTATAAATTTCTTCGCATGCGTCGTTGCGGAGGAGCCTCCTGTTGGACGGGACGTACGCAGGCAGGGGGATGTGCTTCCCGCTGCATGCGTCGACTTGTGTGGAGATGTGAACTTCAGGGGCTCCCCCGGGAGGCAGATAAAGAGACGGCCTTCTTGCTGACGACTGCCTCGCCGCTCGGCGGCCTCTCTGCCTAGGGGTCATCTCTCTGCTTTTCTTTTCCTCGTGTCTACAGTCCGACTACGTACCTGCTGTATATGTACATCTTCCTACGTATATCGATCTCTATATGTCGCTCCAGCTACATATATATATAGAGAGAGAAGAGTCCACAGATCGGCTGTATTTGAATAGTGTGTCTGTATGTCAGATGTGTGTGTGCCAAGGGGTGCTCTTCGTGAGGAGGGCTGGTGTGTTCGTTCCTATTTCTCTGGCCGGTGGCTGCGCAAGACGCACGGGGCGTCGTTTTTTTGCTGCTGCTGTTGCTACTGTTGCTGTTGCAACTGTCACGTCTGCGCTGACTCTGCTGTTGCTGCCACGCCGTCGCTGCACGTATTTTTGAGGAGACTTGTTTCTCACCAGTACAACGTCTGCTGCAGCTCCTGCTGCCCCCCCTGCTGGTGTCTTCTGCTGCTGCACCTGCTGCCGCTGTCGGTCCTGCTTCTCGTGCTGCTGCCCTCGTCGTCGTGTGTGCGCCTGCCGCAGCAGGAGCGAATGAGGCAGCGTCGCTGCGCTGCCGCCGCTTGCCTCCGCCGCTGCTGGCGCTGCTGCTGCTGTTCAGCTGGTCGTCCGACGAATCTTTCTGCTGTGCTGTGCTGCCCCGCTAGTCCCCTGGCGGCGCCGTCGGATGTGGTGTGGTGGTGCGTTAGTGCTGCTGCTCCTGTTGTTGCAGTGTGGCTTCTGCTGCCGCAGGGCTGGTTCAACTGCTGCTACTGCTGCTGTCGCCCCTGCTGCTGCTGCTGCTGTCGCTCTTGCTGCTGCTGCAGCTGTCGCTCCCGCTGCTGCTGCTGCTATCGCTCCTGCTGTGCTGCGTTCTCCTCCTCTTCCGGAGGCGGCGGTCCCGCTGCCTTTTTTGGGCTGCACGTGGCACCTGCTGCTGCCATGTCCCGCATTCACGACGTGTACGCTGCTGGCAGCTTCGCGGCTACTGTGATATATCTTCTACTGCTGCTGCGACATGCCTTCTGCTGCTGCTGCGATGCGGCACGCGTGCATGCGCTATTGCTGCTGTGACAAGGGAATTCTGGCTGCTGCCGTCTCACTGCTATTGCGCTGTGAATTGCAGAATGTGGACAGCAGTACACGACGCGTCTTGAGAGCATGTTCAGAGATGTCCAGGTGTCTCGGCAGACGATGGCCACATTCAACGCGGTATGTGAATATTTTCTCGCGGACCACTCTGTGATTCGCCCGTGTCTTCTTCCCCTCTTTTGCCTCTTCCCTTCATTCGTCTGGATAGGACCTGCGTGTGGGATCGCGTGGTTCTGCTGCGACTCTTGCTGCTGGTGTTGCTGCCGCTGTAGCTGCTGCTGTTGCTGCCGCTATAGCTGCTGCTGTTGCTGCTGCTGTTGCTGCTGCTGCAGAAGCAGCCGGTGCCTGTGAGCTAATGCGCGTTATGCTGCCGTTCCTCGGGCGAGAGCTGCTGTTGCAAGGTTGCATCGCGTGCGCCGTTTCTTTTCCCGCGTGCTTCTCCTGTAGCCGGATCTGTGAAGTACGCGCAAAGTTACTACCAACCCCGCTAAGACAGACGTCTCGCATTTCTCTGTGTCAACAGGTGAACATCGTCTGTTCCTCGTAAGTACCTTTCTCCTCTTTTTTTGTCCTCGTCCTCCTTTGTTGCCTGTCCGCATCAGGGGAATTCGCTCCTGTGGCTGACGCCACGCTTTTGCTGCTGCTGCTGCGGGGACTGACGCCTGCGACTCTGTTGCTGCTGCTGCTGCTCACGCTTCCGGCTCGGCTGCTGCTCCTGTTCTCCATCTCTGCTTGCGTTTTCGAAGCGTGTGCCGGTCTCAGATGCCGCAGGCTCTTTTTTTCCTTTCTCTCTGTGAACGCCGACGCCTTCGTTGGGCCGCGGCGGCTGCGACCTTGTCTTTGCTCCTGCTGCGCTCCGACGGCCACGAGGCGCTGCTGCTGCTGCTGCACCCGTTTTTCGTTGCGGTTCTGCGTTCTGTCGCTGCTGTCTCTGCGGCTAGTGTCCTCCCCCGCTACTTCCCAGCTGCTGCTTTGCTTTCGTGACACACGCAGGACGCAGCAGGACAGAGACAGGTGGAAGCCACGGGGATCGACTTCGACGTCGCAGTTTGCGCCGCGGGCATGTGGCCCCAGCAGTCGCCAGCAGAAAAGCTTCTCTATCCTCCTGCGATGCAGCAGCTGCAGACTCTCTTTGCGACGTTCTACCGCAGCAAACACGCGGGCCGAAGTCTCTGCTGGACGCCCCGTCTTGGCACTTGCGACCTGCGCACGTGCTTCTCGATACGAGTAAGAGGAGTGCTGCGTAGGGACGTCGCGACGTCCAGGCACGCGTACACGTTGATAGGCTTCGACTGCAGTTGTGAAGGCCAGGGCAGCACGTCTTGTGTGGTGCAGCTTCGTACGGATGCTGGCATGGTAGACACGTGTGTGCATGCCTGTATCTCGATACACACGACCGCAAATGTGTGGGCCGTGGGCCGAGTCCCGTCCACGGTCAAAAAACGAAGTCCCTGCAGTTGTCGCTCCTCACAAGGGAGCCTTCTGCATGCTACGAAAGCGTCTCCTGGGGTCCACCCGTGCAGCAAGGATGTGCGCACGTATATCCTTGTGAAGAGGAAAGCGGGGCGGTGGGGTTTACCTGCAGCAAGAATGTGCGCACGTATATCCTTGTGAAGAGGAAAGCGGGGCGGTGGGGGGTTGACGTGCATTGAAACTCTGCGTACGTATGTATGTGTGGATAGAAGTGCAGCGACGTATAAATCTTCGTGTGTGGCGTTGTCTAGAAAGAGGCCTTCATGAACTACATACGTCTGCGGCGTTTGCGTCCGTGGGGGACCCGGGCAGCGCCAAGTTTACTTGCCTGCTTCGGCTGAAGTTTACCCCTGGTACACATGAGCAAATGCTGCAGGGACGTGCGTGGGGACATAAACGCGATCTTTACTTTGACCCAGCGTCGATATCTGTGCACCTGTTCCTGCACGTGTCTACCCATGAGGGCAGTAGACACATACACATTTCTGTGTATATATGCCGTGCCGTCTCCTGGACACGTCCGTCGACACACACGTGTGCGTGGCGAGAAATACGACTGCGCGTCTGCGTACGAGTCTTCGCTACGGATGTAAAGGAGGAACCCTCCACCGCAGACCTCTGGCCCAGCACTGAGACCGGCAGCTGTCTCCGTAGAGGAGCGCTGGCCGGCCGCAGGGGACGCTTTAATCTCCTAAGCAGATGCCGCTCCTGCAGAGAACGGATATATGCGCAGGAGTCGCAGGGGAGACCTCGTAATATGTGACGCGTGCTTCGATACGTGCCTCGAATGCATGCGCATGGAGGTGCGTAGGGGAGCTGGCGCCTCAGGCTACACACGTACAGATTCGAGTCTACCGACACGTAGGAAGAGTGTATATATACACATAATATATATCGCTTTTCATCGCTGAACTTCGCTGCATCTCGCGATTGATGTAGAAGTGTAGACACATGCGTGCTTGTGTTCCCCCTGTTCGTATACTACGTACCTCTATCGACTCTATATATGCTTCTACGTTCGCTTGTGCTCCTCGTACGTACACACTATCTGGACCTCGTCTGCGTAAATGTGAATCTGTATACCGGTTTCTTGGGTGTATACATATATATATATATATATACCGTTTCTTGAATCTTCCTATGTAAGTATATTTGTATATGTATATATATGTATACATATGTATACCGGTTTGTTGGGTGTGTGTACATATATATATATATACAGTATTCTTGAATCTCCCTGTGTAAATATATATGTATATATAAACGTGCCGTGTTGTTCAATCCCCCTGTGTGCACATATATATATATATATATATATATGTATACCGCGTTGTGTGTCTGTGTAGAGAGAAGCTGAGAGTTTTGTATGCTATGAGCAATATCGCAGCTTCCCCACTTCTTGTGCTTGCCGCTTCAAGCTGCTGACTTCTCTGCCGGCTTTTGTTAATGCTGAAGTGCCGGCGAAGCGTCGGACGTGGACGGGCGTACGTGTGGGATCCGACGAGGCTGTACGCGCACAGCCGAGTCTGGGCCCGCGCGTCCGGCGCATCGCTGCGATTCTCACGACTGCTGCTGAGGTTTGTGTGAATTTTGTGTGAGCGTGGAGCAGCGTCCGGCAGGGCCGTGGCCTCCGTTCGCACCCAGGTCGAAGAGTTCCCCGTTCTCTTTTGAGTTTTCCTCCTCCTCCGCCTCGTCCTCTTGCAGCAGGAGCTGCGACGGCGACAGCGTTGACAACGAAGACCCCAGTAGCAGCAGCCGCAAGCCACCCGCTGGCGCTGCGTCGGCGGGCAGCAGTAGCAGCAAGGAGGCTGCGCCCGCGCGGAGGCGCAGCGCCACCTATTTGCTCAAGGTCTCAGAGATGCAGGCGCTTATTCTGCTACTCTTCAACGACCGCGACATGGCTAGCACGTCGGAGGTTGAAGCGGCCACGGGAATCAGTACGTACCTAATACGTATATATATATATATATATGTATGTATATTCATACAAATATATAACATATACAATCGCACAGAGAGAAAGAGGGAGAGACGCTGAGTGGTAAACGGGTATCAGGATACAATGTTCCCATGCGTATACTGGTAGACGTATATATACATGTATACATATATATATGAATGAAGGGCAGGAGTCGGCTGAGGAATGGGTCTTCACATATATACATATATACGTTTACATATATATGTGTATGTGATTGTAGGGCAGGAGTCGGCTGAGGAATGGATCTTCACATATATACATATATACGTTTACATGTATATGTATATATGATTGTAGGGCAGGAGTCGGCTGAGGAATGGGTCTTCACATATATATACATATATACGTTCACATATATATGTATATATGATTGTAGGGCAGGAGTTGGCTGAGGAATGGGTCTTCACACATGTGTGTTCGCATGTATGTGTGTGCGTATGTGGAAGTATCACTTCCGTGTGCGTAGTACGCGGAGGAGTGAAGGGCACCCTGCGTTTTTGTGAGTGAAGAAGTAGAGAGAAAAGCAGTTGTAGGTTGAGAAACCCACATCCGCTTATAAGCATAGACAGGTGAAACGAGAGAGGCAGAGAGGAACGGCCAAGCTGGGCAGTTGATACCCGAGAGACATCTGTATTCCTCGCTGTTAACACGAACCCGCTGTATTATAACACGTCGTCACTTTTATAGAAGCGCAGCTAAGCTGGTGCTTCTGCTGCTGGCACACAGCCTAGAAAACCTCGCGAGCATGCATCTGTTGCTGTTGCTCGGGTCCGGCCCCCGGACGACAAGTGCTCCACGTCCACGCAGAACCGGAACAACTGTGGTGTTATCTCCTTTCCCACTGCAGCCGGAGAGGAGCTGCAGAGACAGCTCGTTGCGCTGTACGTAAACCGCGCGACGCGCATTCTTCTCCGCCATCGCAGGGAGGTAATTTTGCCGCGATTTTCCACGCCTGTCCTTCTGCACAGACGCTCCTGCGTTCCTGTCTACACACCCGTCCTCACGCGCGCCGCGACGACCTGAGAATCGAGACAGGATATACACGTGTACAGCGGTAAAGAACCTACCTAGGCGCACGTAGAGGCCCGCAGAAACATGCGCTACGACAGACGTAGACGTACGAAAAGTAGTCGGTCACGCCCAGCGTGCTTCGCTCTTCTGTGAGTCTGCAACGTGGAAGAACGAAGCAGGCATGTGGGCATCCGGATGGATAAATCCTTAGTGGAATGTGGCTTTCTTGTTTTCTGCGATGGTGCGTCAGTGCCGTTGGTTGTGAGGAGCTGTTAACTTCGTGACTTGATAGTACAGACAGGATGCGATAGTATCTGTTGCTGCAGAGGCACGTGCCATCGGGGAACTCCTGTTCCCCAGCAACGATTGTCGCAGTGGCGTACGTCAGAGATGAGCTGCTGTTACGAGACAAGTGTCGCTTCGTGGGGAAGGAGGGGACAGCGTTTAGAGAGACGGCGATTTGTGGGCGATGCTGCATTCCGCTCGGCCTCGCCTTTTGCAGGAGCGTGGACCTCAGAGAACGACACGTTTGTCTTTTGCTACCAGCAGAACTCTGTGCGGTCACAAGGCACGAACAGTCCCACACTGCGTTGCAAGCGATTCTGTGGAGGGAAGTTCCCGGGTTTTATGTGTCAGTCGATCCTTGCTCCCGGTGGCGTCGGGCGCGCCACTTTTTCCTCTACAGGCGGCGGAAGAATACTATCTGAACTTCGACTTCGAGTCGAAAATGACACGTCTGCAGGTCATGCAAATTCAGCTGGCGACGCAGCCGGTACGAGCAGATCTGCGGCTTCTCTGACACGTTCTCCTTTTTGTGTAGCCCTGCAGGCACTGTCTCTCTGTGCGACCGCCGCTGGAGTAGCTTCCTGTGTGAACACTGCCACACTTTCACTCTGCGTGGACGTAGTCCTCACCGTCTCCTGTCGTGTGCGTTCGTTTCGCCTCTCGCGGGTGGTGCAAATCCTCCGCTGTGCAGACACGCGGTTTCCTTCACAGTCCGCCGACAGTCGCGATGCAGCGATTCGGACATGCCGCCGTAGTCCTCTGAACACCCACACGTATCACGACTATTACGTGCGAACAGTTGAGCTGTCCACGCGTCAGCGACGTAAGACCGATCTCGTGCCGCTGTGGTCGAAGAAGCGAGTTCTGCTGTTCCGCGTGTTCGGCTGTGAGCAACAGGGAATCCTCTGTTGCAGCCATCCACCCGTCGGCGATGGTCGCGTAGTGGCAACAGTCTACGAGCCACTCGTCCCCTGATGCATCAGCAGTTTTATCTGTGTGTGTGACGCTGTCTGCGTCCACGGTGCCGTTTTTCTGTGCAGAAGGAAGAGATGGAGAAGGCAGAAGAGCATGTGGCAGAAGACCGCAACCATCACGTAGACGCCTGCATCGTGCGGGTCATGAAGACGAAGAAGCAGCTGTGCCACAGTACTCTAGTGGCTGAAGTTCTCAGGCAAATCCCGTTTACGTGCGAGCCCAATTTGGTTAAAAAACGTATTGAGTCGCTGCTGTCGAGAGAATACATCAAGCGCGATGACTTTGATCGCACCCTGTATAGATATCTAGCATGAATGAACGGCAGCAGTGTGAACCAAAAGCGGTAGAATGGAAGAACAACACGGTGGGTGGCGATTCCGCGACGTGGTTACTGACGCAGACACCGGGCAAAGACGGTAGGATACCCCTGCGTGGACAGATACGTGTGCACACTTCTCCCCGGGAGAACAAAGTGTGGCGTGCATGAATATATGGGAGTGATTTCTTGCGCACTCGCCTTCCTGGTGTAACTGGAGAAACCTCCTGTCACTGCGTTCCCAGGCAGAGAGGCGCACAAGCAGCGGTTCTCAGCCTGGTATTCGAGAGCGTTATTACTCTGGCACATAAGTGTCAATATGTAAGACGTGTGGCTGAGTGACAGAGTCGATTGCCTTGGCCGTCACCATTTCGCGAGGAGAAAGAGAGGAGATGCACGACTGTCCGACACCTAAGCAATTTTGTTGACACTGTGTACTTGTATCATCATGAATGCGGCATTATGTCCGATACTGCGTTCATCCGGTTGACCGAACTCCGCTGTCAACAGGGTGACAACGTCATTATGCCGCACACGCCGTATGCCCGACTCGGTCAGTTGGGCTCTCTCGCGATTTCGGACCATCCTTTTCTGAGTTTGCCGCGTCGCACTGGCGAAGCGAGGTGCTCAATAATAGACGCGAGCGGCGCAACCGTCGTGTGGACTTCTGCCAAGTCCAGAGATGGCGGATCTTGTATTTCTTGCTGATACATAGACTTCGTCGCTTTAGTTTGCTTGACACGTCGTCCTCGATACGGCACTTTTTCTACTTGGGGAACGCAGACCTTTTCTACCTGTAGACTAAATATTCGGATAAATGTTAATGGATATGTGCTTTACGTACACGTGTCTCAATGTAGCTCACTCTTCCTCTGCACTACTAGCAGAAATCCGCTACCTTGAGTTCTTTTTCTCCTGTAGGGTAATTATCAAGGAGTATACGTACGCCTTTATATATACACACGTACGTGTGTCAGTTAACTCAGGCACTCTCTGAAGTATGATGTGCATATGCACTTATATCCTTAGTCTTATTACATATTCATACATGAATGGCTCGTCGGCACTAATCGCCTGAGTCGTGAGCGAGAGATCTGGCTCGAAGAGACGTGCTGCAGAATAAACTTCAAGAGCATGCATCACTACGGACAGCATTTGCCGAAATTTTCGAACGCGGTTACGCCTTGAAGAAAAACCGGCTTTCGGTGCGTGGGTCGTGCACAGATGATTTAACTGCATAATAATCCTGCGTGAAACATGTATGTATGTAAACATTTACGTATTGCGTATGAGCGTATCGGTCGCGCTCGAAGTACCTCTATAGGGAAAGATTACTTGACGACTGCTATATTTGCATATTCAGCAAAGGATGCTGCTGCACAATATCGCAGCTTATAACATGCGCCAAGCAGGTGCGCCCTTGGGTCTTCCGTCTGAGACATCCTGTTGCGAAGCCACAAGGCCCCTCACTGTGCAATGGGCAGCGTTGATCGGCAGACGGTAGGCTGCGAAACAGACTAGTGCGCTACGCCATCCTGCCAGTGATTGTACACCTCAGCATTCGTCGCGTAAAGCGGGAGGCGTGGCTACTGAAAGTTGTGCGGACCTGCCTTCTGTCTTTACCCGTTGCGATAGGCGTCCAGGTGAGGTGCAGCAGAGGTCAGGGTACACGATAAAGTATTGTTGTTCCATGTGACAGCGACGGGGGGCTGCGTCTCACTAACGTCTACTTTCAGAGCTTCGGGATCGTCACAAGTGGGAGGGGCTCGGAATGTGCTTCAGGCCCCTCCGTGATGGAACGGAAGATTTTTTACTTAGAAGATTCATGCAGCGCTGCACGCATCGGTTACACGTCTACCGTTTACTCACCCCTCCTTAGACCGACAAGATGCACTGGAGAGACAAGCGTTGCACAGAAGTCCTGTTTGCTGAAGGCTTAGAGACGCACCAAAAGGTGGAGACAGATTATTTGCTGCCTGTGCTAATAAATCTCCTGATACGTATAGCACTCAACAGAAATTCATGAATGCTGTAGATCCGCCTCAGGACACGCACTGTCGTTAAGCTCGTAACAATTTTGTAGTAGTGAACTCTGATAGCAGATGCACGCTTCAGACTTGGGCAAGCTCATTAGAGGACTGTCCTCTACAGACCGTTGTTACATTCTTCTTGTAGCAAGGGAAGGGTCTCTGTGCGACGACGTCTCTAAAGCAAGTACGTGGTTCCGAGACTTCTTGAAGTGCACACTGCTCCTCCTGGCGCGTGGTACTGCAGCTGTTCTGCCTGGGGTCATTAGCTCTCACGTTGCACGCCCCGTCCACTGGGACCTGCACGTGCTCACACACGTTGCGGCTGCATTCATACGGCACTTCCGCAAAGACTCTTTCTGAACACATCCTTTGCTCTTGCCTGCATTGTCGCTTTCTTTCAGTCTTCATGCAGGGGTACTCTTCTGTTTTGGGGACGGTTCTGTAGCAGGTGCCCTGGTATGTCACTCTCGCATTCCTGCATTGAGTTCTCGCTTCTGTTCCTGGGCAGCTGTAGGGAACCTGGACAGTGACTTGTTTTTGGCAAGTATCATCAACTTCAATAGGTTGATGCTCGCAGACTCTCTTTTGTTGCTTCGCAGCTGGACAGGGATACGCCTCTTGTACGGGTACTTCTCTCTGACACGTTGCAGGCACTTCGACAGGTACCTCGTCACATTTTTCTCGATATTCCACTTTAGTGCACGCGTATGTTTCTTCATTATTTGTGGTTTCCGTGCACGTATCTGCAATTTCTTCTTCCACAATTTCGCAGCCGTCAGTGTTACCTGTTGCGCACGGGTACTCCTGGACTTCGTCAACCTCCCTGTAGCACGTCCTGGAACGACCCAATGACGCCTTGCGGCAAGGTGCTGGGTGCAGTCTTCTCATCTTACACTTCTTGTCTTTGCACGTAGGCTCCGTCGTGCCCGTGCACTCTGTCCGATCTTGCCTTTCTCCACACTCGTAAGGCTGCTGCACCCTGACTGTCTTGGAGCACATTGCGGGCTTCTTCGTAATTCCGTTCTTGCATTTTTGGAGAGCAACTCTCCGTGTACATGCATAACGTCTCTCTCTGGGCACGATTCTGGTACACGTGCTCCGCCGCTCTACGGGCTCCTGAGAGCAAGTCTTTTTCATCTCGTTTTTCGTGCATGCGTATTCCTCAGTTCGCATTACAGTTCTGAAGCAGATCTCCGAGCTTAAAACCTCTGTCGCAACTGGGTGACACATGCGCTGAAATTCCGTCTTTTTGCACGGGTGTTGTACCGTCCGAGTTTCTTCACGATGACATACTTTATCAACAGGGAACTGAACATCTGTACAGATACGGTCGAGTTTATGTTTCTCGCAAGGGTACGCCTCCTGGCTAGTAGACCTCCTGACGCACGTACCTTCGACCTCAGCAGGGACTACCGTGCAGATCTCCCGTCCTAGACAAGGATACTCTCGCAGCTGTCTCTCCCTACGATAACACGTGCCAGCAACGCTTCTGCATCGCCTCTCTAGGCGAGTCCTCGGACACCGGGACGCACCGTTTCTGAGCAAATCCCTTGTACACGCGTTAACAGGGCCAGCACGCGCATTAGTACAGACCTCTTTCAGCTGTATCTGAGGACACGCGTATGGCTCTTTGGTAGTGATGTCCCTATAGCATGTACTTCGAGTCCTTGTTGTCACCTCTCTGCAACCTACGCCCTCAGCCTTCTCTGTCTTTCTAAGCGCTAGAACCAAAGGTGACCTTTCAATGGCAGACTTTGTCGTGAACCCTATCAAAAGGGACAAAGCGACCGTAACCGCATAGTACCTGCGAGCTCTTCTTCTTCCGGCTTCTTGCATCATGGCGAAAAGTATACCTGATTTTGTACGACAAAAATACAAGGAACACAGTTGCTATAGCAAGCTAAACACAGTAGCGTATTTCAATACGAAATTGCCAGCGAACCTGCAGTGTTTGTTGTCCCACTCGAGAAAGTAAGGAATGATTCCAAGTGGCGCAGCATTATGCACTTATACTCCTGGTACAGCACTTTCTGGTAAGCCGGCGACAACAGAAGGAATCAGTTGAAGCGGCAAATTAGTTGTGCAGCCCTGCAAGTCGTAGTACATCGTTACAACAAATCAGCCAAAAGATAGTCAAAAAACCGGCCCCGTGGTGATGTGCCGTTCAAGATCTACACCAGGGCAAGTCCAAGTGCTTTCGTTCTAGTAGAATCATTTTCGCTCGCTACAATGCTAGTGGTGTTCGCGTGACATCCTAAACAAGTCACCTCTCTTTGCACAGTGCCCTTTTTGGACATACGGATTAACCAGGAGAGTCGGAACTCGTGGACAGCCAATACGTGTTCTCCATGTAGTTTTCGAAATTTAATGCCCAGTCCCTCTTTGCGCTGGACGACGCGTACCGACCATCACTGAAGATTTTGGTCTGTACGGGACCGACGCGGTGTCAAATGCACGGCCTTTTTTCGACATTGCATCGTATCAGTGCCGGGTGGCATCTCCAATTTCCCATTAGATGAACAGCTTGAACGTATTTTGCTTCTGCGCTGACGAACGTACTTCGTGCTAGCAGGGGATTAAGCGTTTCCTAACTACCGTACACGGCCATTCTGTGAAACGCTCAGCCCAAGTCTGCGGCGTGACACTAATTCTACAGCCCCCTCGTAGTCCAGTTCTCCACAGTACGTCCGAGACTGAGCAAGGTACTCTGTCCGCGTTGCCGCGAGGGTGTCCTATTCGACTGTTTGCGTTACCTGCTCTTTCTTGGAACCGTTCATTGTCATTCCTCCCTAATTGTCGCCCGTCAACGACTGTTGACGGGGACAGCTGCGCGTCCAGTTGTGTTACGCAGACAGTCGCCCAAAGTGCCTCTCTATTGAAGCGCGTTTTTGGTACCAACAGCGTAACTGCAACTGCATCTGACAGCCTTCCTCGGTTTGCAACAAAATGCACGAATTCAAGCCACCCCGGTAAACACTGGAGGGCTTTGATGTCACACACGTCCTTCACGGAGCAAACGAATCGCTTTTTGACTACTTTTCCACTCCGTACATGTCTTGTTACCACGAAGGTACGACCGTCTGCGTCTTGACGCAGCAATGCACGCCTAGTGGAGTCAGCGAGAGCGTCCTCATCTTCCTAACTTTTACGTTGAATGAAACACAAAAACACCCGGTGCTAAGACTGAGATCTCGTCGCACAACACCATCTCCAGTGCAACAGTGCTGCAGGAAAAACGGCCACGGCCACGTGTGCGTCTTCCAATGTATAAACAGGCCACACGTGTCGGTCGGAAATTTCTGCAATATTATACATGAAGCAGTGGTTCTGCCACCAGGGCGATAACAGCCGTTTAGGCTCTTTGACCGATAAACAATGCACGCGGTGCAGTTTACTGCAACTGAGTTACGAGTTCGAAGCTGTTCGCGTAAAATCTCTCCTGTGTGCTGAGACGGTCGTAGCGCAAACAGAGTGACTGAGGTATTTTGAACAGAGTCTACGAATTTTCGACAATAATTTGACTGCCAATTAACTGAACCAAAAGAGTCCAGAAGTGGTGGGTAACTATGTTGAGAGGTTCTTGGTGGAGTACGGCCGGGCTCCGAATACATCCGCCCTACCTAAAGAGGCCTTCTCAAGGAATACGAAACGCTTCTTACACATTACAATAAAAAATCCGCCGAAACTGCGGCCAGGGCGCCATAGCACAAGGCAGCTCTTTGCTTTTTAGCACTATTGTTGCGGGGAACAGTTTCTGCGTTTTTCATGAAAAAGATATTCACTGGAGAAAACCTGAAAAACGTCTGAGTGGGTAACGAGTCCGCGACGAGGTGCAAGCAATCCACTATCGCAACTCAAGTTACAAATCATCTGGCCTAAACAATGCAACGGTGTTCTAATCTTTCCAAAACAAAGAATATAATGAAGTTCCTCTTGCCCAGTGAGGACCAGGGGACCCTGCCTGATGGCTTCAGCGACCGTCCAATCTAACGCTGGCTGCCATCGTTTGAGCGGCCCCTCTGCGCATTAGATGATGGATTCCCACAAGGAACGAGGCACTTGACCGAAAAAACGACAACAGGGAAAAGAACAAGCCCAAACGCTTATTGTTACATGCAACTGTATCCGCCGACAACGGCCTGCTTGCAATACAACATTAGGAGACAACTATGGATCCTTCCATCAACAAGAGTATACGCTCTGACAATCCGTTTTATGCAGTGAGACAACTGTGGTGATGGGGAACAGCGTAGAAGCAAGACAGTAACCAACGTGGGAGACCGACACACTTCTTCGGTTCACAGTTCTTGCAGAAGACTCCGTGATTTTCTACGGACGCAACGCCACATGGCGCACCTTCCACATCGGGCTAGCAAAAGTCCCAACAAAGCGCGACTCAGTCCAGAAGCTGGCGCTTTCCGCCACCACTTAATGCCCGAGATACGTTCTCATGAGTAGGTGGAGAGCCGTCCACCGCTGTGTTGTACAGCCTCGTAGACATTCACCAGACTGCCACCTGCTGTGTTATTCTGCGAAGCTGTGATCTGTTGAAATTGGGCAAAAGTTTTCGAAGCCCTGTACGCAGCCAAGATGTGTTTTGAACTTGGAGGAACTCAGCTAAGCGTCCCCTGTGCATCTTCCCATGCTTCATCCACGTAGTCCACATCACAGTCCGGAGAGCCTGTGACGCTTCCAACTTGATGTTCATAGTGGGGCTCGCCTTGCTTTAGGTAACATGCCTTAGTCCGTCCCGCGTACGTGAAATGTGAGCATCCAGACGTCTCACTGCATGCATTCATGCAGTCTGCAACAAAAGCAGCCTGCACTGTTTTTAAGGTATGGCTGTTTGACCCGATGTTCGGTGCCTTGATGCATTTTTCATTGCCTCCTCCGTCTCCCAATTCTGCTAATGTCAAATTCCCACCCCGATCACAGAAGTCCCTTGGCCCCGCAGTCGCTCCCGCCTGTTCTTGCTTAGACGCAGAAAAACCCGCTCCAAACAGGGCGCACTGCGCGTCATACCACGCGAATGCTCTGCACGATTCAGTGCCGAAGCAGGCTGCCTGACAATCTGTTGGACTGCGACCTGGCATAGAAAATTCCTGTATGGGTTCTGCGACAAATACGACAC
>KL647306.1:1739331-1796076 GCA_000727475.1 Sarcocystis neurona
GGGCGCAATGCGAGTCAAGCCACACGAATGCTCTGCATGATTCAGTGCCAAAGCAGGCTGCCTGGCAATCTGTTGGATTGCGACCTTGCATAGGAAATTCCTCTATGGGTTGTGCGATGAACACGACGTCGCGCTCAAAGCAGCTAGTGTCGCACGAAGCGGATCCTGTTATGTCTCCAGGGTATTTATAAAAAATTGGTGCCCGGGCCTTCAGAAAACACATGTTGGTTATACCGTTGTAGGTGAAATGAGAGCACTGAGACTCAGCTCGACATGTCGCGAAGCACACCTCCATCGACTCTTCGTTAGAAGCCCTCATAGTCTCTGTGTTGGATCCCCAGTCGCCATCAGATGGAATACAACTCATGTCAGGAAGGGAAGAGTTTGCTCCAGCATTGTCGAAAACTGATGAACGCTGCTTCGCTGACGACGCTCCCTCTTGTGACAACGAATTGTGATCCTGTATGAAAGCATGTGCTTGTATAGGCCGATTAGGTCTCGAGTGCACCTTGAGGGTAAAGCAGCTTGCCCCTACCCCTAAAGAGAGTAGGACGCAACATACTTTTACGGGGAAAATGCCTACCATGATGCGAGCGGCAAAATAATTGGGAGTCTCAACACGTAGTTGTACTTCCAAGTCTCGCTGTCGCAGAGTGGCGACTGTGGAGGAATTGATCTAATCCACGCCGCAGGAGAGAAGCAAAATAAGCAGAAGCTCTCAACACGTAGTTGCTGGGAGCACTTTGAAGACTCTCCGCGAATGGCGCCTCTGATGGTAGTGATCTGACATATACTGGATCACAATTTTATACGCTACGTGTCGAGGCGCCTGAGCTCAACCACGAGTAGTCATCGCCCGACGCAGCGAATCGGCTCGCTTATCCCCGTCTCTATTCTTGTTGCAGCGTTGACGCGTAGCTGCCTCGACGTCGGAGGACTGTCGACCAGAACGGTACTGCACACTTGTCGACGCGTCTCCTACGCTTCCATGAAAGTGGCCGTATATCTCGCATTATGCATACTCGAAGAAAGCAACGCTATTGCAGACGGGAGATACACTTTTTCATCTTTCGGAGCTGTGCGTAACACTGGATGCAAGTGGCAGTTCCGCGACACTGCTCCGTAGACACTACTGCAACTGCCTACGGACTCACTGCAGTAATGTCTGGTAGCCGTCTTTCGCCGCGGAATCATCAATGTCAAATGGTTGTGCAAGTCATTCTCAATTACGAGTTTTGTGCCCAGCTGTGCGTGTGGGTTCTGACACAGCAGTCAACGTAGGCATACATGCAGAATTTACTAACACCTGTTAAAAGCATGAAGTAAAGGATTACTAGCCGCCAAGCATAGGGTCACGGTGTTTTCTGTGCCCCTACGTGGAGAGGTCACCGCGGGAAAAGGCACAGCTACGCGAGTTTCTGCATATAGGCGGTGGCGTTGCTGGTGCACTGGTACACCTCACAGGCGCCCACTGTCACATACATGGGGTCATTTCTGTGGTGCTTAACTGTGTCGCTCCGCCAGCACACAAGTTGGCAGCACGACGTTTCGAATGCATCTCGGGCGCACGCTCTCAGCTTCACGAAATAAACAAGAATTATTAATAACTGCAAACTAGAGGCTGAGAAGCGTATGCGACTGTGACATGCACTCCTGTGGCATTCAAAGTCGAATGCAGTCAGTTCTGTGCAATGCGCCTTGTAGTTGAGGCGGGGGACGAATCTTCGGTCCACTTCTCACGCTGTGTTGCGTGCCCGCTTTAAATGAACAGCCATGGATATATGCTACAAGTCTGCACAAGGTATACGATCGCAGGTACCTACATCTTGTGGGGTCGGAAGGGGACGCTGCACATCCGGACAAAGAGGCTAAATGGTTTCTTACGGGTTAGAAGATGAAGTGCGATAGGAACGACAGCGCTGCACTGTAGGATACAGCAGCCAGTGACTCTATGCAAAAGTCCAAGGCTTCCGCCAGCAGGGCAAGGACAATGATTTTGGAAACTTCAGGCTCGCCACCACGTTCAATCTATCTCGTGCAGGGTGTTCCGAGCGACACGAGGAAGAGAGACAATCATTTAGGGATTGAAGCACAACAGCCGTCGATGGTAATCTAAACGTCGGAGGCTCTTTAATTGCTACGTAGAAGTTGGGGCATTCTGGGCGGCGAGATGGAGCGCAAAGCAAACAAACTCGCAGTCGCTTAATACTTGTATGTAAAAATGTTTACTTGTCCCCGACAGTGCATGTTGCCTAAGAAGAGCTTCAACATACACCGGGTGATAAAGACGTGAGTCGTCGGCTGAGAATAAATACCAGATTGAGTCGACTGTGCTGTTCTTTTTTGCCACGAGGTGACTAGGTGGGAAAAAGACTTCTTAGCAGCACTCTGTTTTCGTCCGCTTTCATTTCCCCTTTCGGACCTGGGTATCGCCAGGCAGCAGCTGCGAACGACGCGAACGGCGGGAGCACTGCTGGCTGTCATTATTACGGATGCGTGTACGACGACCTCGCTCGTACTGATATTTATGTGCTTCATCATCCACGTCGCCATCCATGAGCCCAGGGTAGAACCTTGTGTGGCTGAGTAACTCTCCTTTCTCACCGAATAAATACTTCTGTAATGCAGGCGCCCGTTAGCGTACCTACCATTGGATGTATCGATCAACGTGCCGGCCGCAGGCCCGGCTTCCAGCTGCTTTCTGAAATCCGGGCTGCACGGGGAGCAATGCCAACAAAACAAGGCAGCGCAGGAAAGCGGCAAATGTCGGGGAATCATTCGGATCTGCGATTTGGCGTACTGTTTGTAGATTCTGCTTTCCATCCTTGCTGTTGTATCCAGTTGCGAGCTGCTCCCAGGCGGGCGTTTGACAAGAACAAACCTACTTCATCAGCACAATGTTTCTTTCGTGGCGCCGTGGCCGTCAGCCCACTTCGTGCCGCCACACACACAGCTGCTTTCACAGGGAAGAAAAATTTGTTATGGTCAGCACGACCAAACAGAGAGGCGCCTGGACGAACCTGGGCGGAATGCTTCATAGAAGAAACCATTTTGAATTGGACGCACGGTTCAGATTCCAGCGTGGATGAGGTTTTGTGTCCAAACAAACTACTGATGGTTCTGGTAGGCAGCACTTGTTCATCGCCCACAGTAACGCAGAACGCAGCCGTAGGTTCCACTTACACTGCAACTGCGTCCTTCAACGCTATTTATCAAGTTGCACAACTATTCCCTTGCCCGTCAGGAAACAAATTCTACAAGAGTTGAATAGGACAGAAACAACGACATTCAGCCGCAGGCTACACATAATTCGAGGAACGGTCATCCGCGGCGTCCGAATCATGGAAAGGCTTACGATATACAATAGTAAATACTTTGTATTTCACCTGCTTCTACAATATGTGTGCTTGTTCAGCATTTGCAACAAAGTACGACGAGCAAGCTGGGAAGCAGATACCGGCCTCAGCAACGTCGAGACACGTTTAAGCTCTAATCTGGAGTGCACGGACAGAAGCACACCTCGTGGGAGCCAGGAGGGGTGGTGCTTGCTTCTTTTGCGGCCAGCCAAGAGACACTGAAATATTCCCCGAAAGTCTCCTTGTAAAAACTCGACGCTGTTGGTTCACCGCGAAAAGGTGCGGAATACCGTACATCTGCGGCGGCCGTTGCACAGCTGTAGCAGGGAGAATTTTCCCTCACTTACATAATATAATTTCTTTGGACAAGGTGGCATCCAGCTTTATTGTGGCCAAGGTTTGAAGCGGGTCCCCCACTCACGTGCGTCCTGTTGCTTGAAGAGTTCCCGACAAGGCGAAAGAGCGAGAAAGCGGGTTCCCAATTCAACGTGAGTACTCTCCGATGTTGAACGCAGCGATACTTACGGCTCTCCAGGTGACCTACTGTGAAGGTGTGAAGCTTTGTACGGCACGTACTGAACAGATGCATTGGGCGTTGTTTTCGAACGAACACTCTGAACGCCGGACGCACTCCTGCTGCGCGTCGTATTGTTTGCCAGGTGGACGTGACCTCGTGAGGCACGCACGAAGCCTCGTTTTCGAATAGTCATCCAAGTCAGTTCTAACAGACAGGCCTGTCAGTCTGACCCCTGAGCGTCCCCTGTAGAATTTAGTAACGAACAATATCGCGTAGATCCACTGTAGTAAGTTTGGAAGAGCGGCATCTCACTCTCAGATTGTCGACACTCCGCATAACAACAGTACAGTAGTACTAACGACGTCAGCAAGTATACGTTACTGTCCCCCTCCCGGCAGAGCTTGCATCGATAAAGGTGATCGACAGTGCTAGTGTTTGCCATTGCAGAGTGCGAAACCGTGTGTACGCCTTCGCAGCTTAACACTATAGGCCAAACAGCTCCCACGATGGCGCTCCCAAAAGCAGCCGAACAGACAGCACCGAAGACAAAAACGCGCTCCAGTATCCTACAGCTGTGTCCGAGTGCCATTACGTGAAGTGGACAAAAGTTCACTCTATCGATGGCGGCACTGCGACGCACTCCTTTTAAGGAGCCTCGAAATCTGTGGCACGCATGACTTCACCGGAGGAAAACGGAAATCAACACTTCCAGCGTCACAAACAGCAGCCCGAGGCAGCCGCCACTACTTCTGTCCTTCCGTAATAGTCAAATCAGTGACTTTTGGGGCGCAAATTTGTGCCACGGCTTGACGTTTTCGCCCTTGAACACGGCTTGCCAGTTAACAGAGGGTCTGTTATGGCCTCTTGTGCGGGTGCATTTCGGCCAACAATCATGTGCTTGTCCCGAGTGAGCCACGGACTTCCTGTGTTCTCCCCATTTCTGTAGTGACAGCAAACTGCGCTTCTCCACAATACGCTGCAAGCTCTTTCATCTGACGCCTAACCGCATACAAACTCCCCACGGTGAAGCAATATCGACGACAGGTCAGCTTCCTTCCACTACCGGCATCCTATTGGTTATGCAAGCAGAACGGCTAAGGCACCATGTTTGAAACCGCTCTCTCCGTATAGTTACTCAGGTACCACGCGGGTGCTGTGAATTTGTCTGCAGGCCACGAAATACCTTACCTGGCTACGTTGCTAGTGGATACCGTCCGACACCCAACAAGTTCCCCTCCAAAACTGTTCACAGCTTGTTCCTCGGACTATGTTCTCTGTCTAATCATCGTGTCTGCGCTACTTTTCGTTCGTGGCCCAGAAGTGTCTCTCGGGCCGGTGGCGCCCTTTGGAAATGCCGCCTGTTCGACTCAATGGACAAAGCGGGCCACAATGCACCTGAACGGACAAGTTGCGTCGGTCATAATTAGCTCCATCTGCGGCGGTCGCAGTACAATGTATACACTTTGTGCAGAAAACCCTTTTCCGGCGGCTGACGGGAGAACACCAGCTTGTCTCCCCGTCAATACAGGGACGCCGTGTCCGGCTCTCAGGTGCTAAAAATGCTGCCCGGAACTTACCACTGTCCGCAGCCAACAGGTCTTGGTCACACATGCTCTCAACAAAGCTATAAGCGGTGCCTAAGAGAGGCCGCGAGAGTACAACAACATTCAAAACAAATCTGCACAAAACACTCCTTCGTCTCTCTTGTTTTACGAAGCACAATACTGTAGTGTGGTGCACATGAGGCTACATACCTCTGCGTCGGAGTCGTTCGTTTAAGGCCATTTTTGAAATTCATCTAGCGGCAACTAGCTGCTTTCCTCTCGAAGGGAATGCGTCTGCGTGACTGTGCTGCGCGGTCCGCTTATGAGATGGTGCAGCACTGACAGATAGAACGAAACATGGTCGTGAAAGTTCGGACGTGGTGGGTACATCAGCTCCAGGAAGAGTTGCGATCAGCACCGTCTACGACAGAATTGAGGCAGATGGAACAAAAGGTGGTCGTGACAGCCCGGACGTGGAGGGGACATCAGTTCCAGAAAGCCTTGCGCTGGAGCGAGACCCCGACTTGTGACGGCAAAGAGTGCTTTTGCAGCGCGCATCCACAGCCCGATTAGACCGCGACTGTCCGACACTGCACTGGTGAATGGTTCACGATCAAACACTGAACACGCGTCGCTTCTGAATCAGGCCATCGTAATAGTTTTACAACACAGCTACGCTGAGGCCGCACGCGTCCTCACGAGGCAGCAGCCATCGTAACATCGTACGAAGTAGCGGTACTGGGCAGCAGTCTGTGTAGGGCGTGACGGAGCGAGATAATAGGGCTCCTCGCAAGATTCGCACGTGTGCCCCCGAACAAACGCGCTAGATAATAGGTATTACGTCCAGCTTTCTCAGCCGACATGCGAGTAACAGCTGACGATGAACAAACGCTAGAGATGCTGTGCAGTCACAGTAGTCACAGCTATGCGCTACGTCAATTTCGCCTGTGACAGCAATAATATGGAGCATTTTAGAGCGCAGCTGAAGAAGCTACGCAGTCAGTTGCTTTGCAGCCTGTCTGCGTGTCTGCATGTAGTTGCGCATCAGCGGTTCGGTTAGCTTCGAAGCTACGCCAGAACGTAGCACATCCGTAGTTGTACAGCATGCGTAGAAACGTGTATTCTCCTGGTTCGTATGTGTGCAAGCGTACATCGACAGAAAACATAGAGGCAGAGATACACAGGTACTCATACGTAGACGCACATGTAGGGTGTACAGCTGGGAGTCGCTCTTCACGTATAAACCTCGCAGGGAAGGTGTGCGAGTGTCCTGCGCGGCTCCGAGTTGTTTTACCGTTCAGTTCATCTCAGAAATAGTAGTGAGTGCAACGCGTCCTTGCGTCTTCGAGACGTAGGGAGTCGGGTGGCTGTACGCTTGTCGCCGAGCTACCGCTTGCCAGGCTGCAAGCAGTTACACGCAACTGCAAACACCTTCGTCAATGTCGACGTGCATCAACACGGGCAAATGTCACTGATTTTCAGCGGAGAATGTACGGAAACGCTGCGTAACAGGGATCCAACAAGTGTTTGACTTTCTTGTTCCAAGAACGTACGATAAAAACGCTGTTCAGCACAATATTCGAAGCGCTTCCTGCACGTCGTGCATGCTGTGAACAGGTCTGCGCTCTCACGATGTGCGTCGCTACCTGCGGTATTTGCTGAATTACAGCTGCTCTTTAAAAACATTCGCCCTCGATCCGAACTGTTGTAGTCGAATTATGTGTGCCCTCAAGTCAGCGGCGTTGGCTGTTGTTGGAAAGCACTGTTTGGTGCGTCCATGTGTACGAGACAGGGTACAGCGTTCACAGCCAGGAGCCCTCTTTTCTCCCAGCAGTTGTTCGGACGACTGGCCATGGTGATGTCCGCACGCTCTCTGCCGTCCGTCTGTATGGCGTTGAATCCTACACGCGAGAGTAGCAAGGCTGTCACCGTCTCTATGTAAGTCCGAAGGAGAGGGACAGTGTTTTTCTACGGTCTGCTGTCTGGATTATATCACGAGGTTCCAAGGGCCCGCCTCCCCTACATACACGAATGGTACATAGTACATGGATTCCTTTTCTTTGCCATCCGATCCCTCTCCTGTGCCATTCTATAAACAATTTGGACGGGAATTCGTTCTCTCCACGTGTCACACATACGAACATAAAACTGCAGTTGCGCACGTTGGAGGCTCCTCCTTCCCCATCTAACCCCAAGGCAAAACTTGCAAGGTTGTCAGGTGCGAGCGGCCTTTCTTCTTGGCTCTCTCCGCACTGCATGTCTTTCTTGTGCGGCACGTTTACTTTTTTGTAATGTACTTGAACAAAAAGCTTATCGCAGGGCTCCCCGCACGCCCCGCGCAGGGCAATTTACGGAGGACAAAGCAGCTCGTTTACAAGGTAGATAATTTTGCTTAAGTGTGACCCTCCCCACATTCATGTGTGAACCAGCTGTCCAACTGAATGGCGGAGAAGCAGACGTCTCCTACGGCGACTGCGGTACTGTCAACAGCAGACAATGTGTCCTCTGCTCAGTCAGAGAAAAAAGCAGCCCCAATTTTCTCCATGGGAACAGAGGCAGCGGTTGGACGTCTCAACGCAGAGGTGTCGCGAGATGAAGGGTCTTCACATTCTGCAGGCGAAACCAAGCTGTCGTACCCCACTGACTCGGACAGAAACAAAACCTCAGCTCGTTCTGCTGCAGAACCGTGCAACCTGGCCAGCAGAACTCTTGAAAAAGAAGTTTACGAGTATATCCCGGACGCAACGTTGAGTCCTGCGCCGCAGGAGGCCCAGCCGTCGTCTTCCCTTTTGCCCGTAGTATCAAGCATAGCTTCTCGACCAGCACGTGCAAAAGGATGCGATGTGGACGAACAAAGTTTGCCACCTGGTGCCGCCTTCGAAACCTTCAAAGGTACATCACATTGTTTGGAGTACACAAGGTTGTGATGAGCGGGTATGCCCGGCAGACTGGTATTCTGCAGTGGATAGCTGGAAATCGGTGTATGTTTTTGCATCTATCCGTGCAGTCTAACATAAGGTTGATTCAACACAACTGAGCTTGAATGTGTCGTTTGAAGTAGTTGCTTGTTGCTGCATACAGGAGTTTCTTTTTTATCAGTACTCACAATGCACCGCTCTTGCCCGTCCCCTCTAGAGCTAACGTAAATCCAGTCCTGGAAGCAGTACGCCCCCAGCAAAGTAGAATAGCAGTGTTTCAAGGCACGATGTGAAAATTCTTGGGTGCGCTCCCTACAATTTTCGCTTTTACTGTACTTTTCTTTTTAGGTGTTCCCGTTTGAATTATACATACTCAGCGCTTCTTATGTCTACACGTGTGTGTACACGTGTACCTGTGTGTGTCACGTGTACATACATGTATCCTTGCAGTACGCTTTCAAGGCATGGATGCCTCTGGGTCTGCAGGGCTGCTGCCGAGGCGCTTCGAAAGATAGGGTTCTGATACTCAGCGTCAGAGCTGCTGTACAACTGCACGACGGGTGCGCTTCCATTTTGTGTCATTGATCACTGGATGTTCATTCATAATATAACATGTTCTGACAGAGTCAGCCCGTAGCTACCACTTCGGAAAACTGGGATCTTGTGTCTGGGTCAACACGAGTGTACGCTGCAATCGTATGAATGCAAACGATCGAGCAGCATAGAAGTGCGGACTACACAGATTCTTTGTATACGCTGGTATGCCACGGGCGCCGCACCTCCCGCTCTAGTCGAACAACGTTTCCGTTCTGTGCCTCAATATTGAGCACCTTATCTGGCTCACCTCGTCGGCAAGACTGTGCTCATATGCATGCGTGTATGGACGTACGTGTGTGTGTGTATATATATATATATAGCATATGTGCAGGCCCACGTATATGCGAATATTTGTGCGCATCTGTGCGTACACACAGATACGTCCAGAGCAACGGACACGGGTCCAGTATGTAACTGGGTGCGCCGAGTCCGCCAAAGTGCGCTGACACTGCACTACGTGTTAATACGAGCTGGATGTATACCTGAAGCACTCCGGAGAATCTGTGATCAATTCCATAACTATATCTGTTCTTTGCAGGTAAAACGTACGAGATGACACGATTCAGAGACGGTTTTCCGTACGCTACAGTTGGACGCGGAGGAGGCGAGGGAGTAGCCCGTGTTGCCACAGCAGCTGGCGACGTTTCTCGGCTGACGCCGGTAGGTACACTCAGAGCAGAGGATAACAAGAGCGGTCTTCAGCACAGTCAACCGGGTGACACGTCCACATGAGACGGAGTGAGCGAAGGGCAGACGAGCTATAAGAACGTCTCTCTCTAACGCAGAGGTATAGAGCAAGTGTACTACTAGCGTTCGGCTTCCCACACGTGGTTAATTTCACTGTATAAGCGAAGAGGTGGACCTCGACGCGGGAGCGCAGTCGTGCAGGAAAAAATTTACGGCAATGCTGTTCCAGCAGTTTTAGCGTAATGCTTGTGACCGTGTGGTCACGGTCAAAGGGAAGTGTACGCTACCGTTCAACGCGTCATGCGGATTATGTGTTGGGAGGACTCACTGTAACCGTTCGCAGGTTATTGTGAAATATCCGTGTAAGGCGAAACAGTGGGCAGGCCCTTTTCTCCGAAAACGCTGACACTACTGTTGGTACTACGCTAGCACAGCGGAAGCACATTCTACGCCATCTCGTGGAACTTTCCGTGACTCTGTGATCTTTCTACGAAGTTCAGTTTGCATTCTGAAGCGTATTTCAGTACGCACCAGAGCTGCGCATAGGTCGGCATAAAACGGAGGTGACTGAGGCAAGCCTGGCAAGCCTGCTTGCGTCCCTGGCTTACGTTGCATCGATCGTGATTCACTTCAAAGAGAATTTCTTTCTGCACGGTTAGGTAATGCGCACAGAGTGTTTTTCTCCGCTTCACCACAAATTACCCATCTGGAACTCTGCAGGCATACATATTTGAGCTGGGGAGCACGGGGTTTGAAACACCGCTCGGGAGGCTGCAACGCCTGCGAATGGAGGTGGAAGAGATGCTTAATTTTATCTCATCGTATGCCGGTGGAGAAGGCGTGAAAGTCGAAGGAACAGCTGAAGGAATCGCGGCAGGGGAGGTCGCGGGTCCGAAAGTATCTGCTGCAGAAGATGTGAGAACTCTGCGGCCCACACATGCAGAGGAGAAAGAAGCACTACTTTTCGGACAAGATCCTCAATGTCTTCTTTCGGAGCTCGGACGTCTTCGTCTGCAGGTGAGCATCACTGCAGATCTGATGCTCATATATTAAACAAAACCTACGATTTCCAGTAGAAAAGTTTGGCCTCGGGCTTGACGTGCCATACAGTGTAGCACCGCGTACATGGTAGTCGTTCAAGCGGACGTATCTGCACATGCTAAGTGCCTGACGAGCATCTGTGAGGAGTGAAAAAAGGTGCGCGGTGCGTGTCAGTGACTCTGCAGTTTTTGCATTGTGCCCGTATGCACCAGGGCAAGTCGATACCTGAAACTCGACCGTTTTGACGGCGTCAGTGTACATCTGCTTTTAAGCTGGAGTCTACTTGTTTTTCCCCTCTCCGCAGATCTTGAGCGTCATGAACGATCCCTCTCTGCAGCAGCTCTTCGCTGGCGTGGAGCCGACAACTGGAAGGCAGAGCGGCGGCGAGCTGCTCTTGAAGCATCTTCAAGAAGTTCAGGGCGGCCTCGAGGCGTTGCAGCGTACATCCTCCGCACGGGGTGGGTGTTGATGGGGAGAGCCTGACAGCAGAACAATTTGCCAAGCGTCCGCGGTCAATGTTTGCATGACAGTCAGTTTATCGACATTTAATTGCAGGTGCAAGACACCGGTAGTCGTGTATCTGCCCGGCGTTGACGTGTCCCACTGTTATTCATAGAATACTGTTTATGTGCATATTGCGGAGATTTGGGCTCAAGCGCCCCAAATGCACGACTGAATATCATACCTGCCGGTAAAATCTTTTGCACGAGTCACCGCGGTTAACGGTGTATACTTAACACGAATGCTACCCGTGTTCACTGACCTCCCGCTGAACTCCTGTGTTGCACGTAAGTCTACAAAAAGCCATTTTAAAGTTAACAGACAGTCTGTGCGGCTTTCTTGTGCCATCTCCAAATAGCGGCGTTCTGACGTAAAGATAAAGTTACAAATCGTCCATAATGGAAATCTTCTCGCCGCGTAACAGATTGTTCGCCTCTGTTTTGCGACGTGATCCCGTCCTAGATCCGCATTTATAGCCTGTCTCGTCATCTGCCTTGGCCTCATCTGCAGGTCAAGGGAATGGTTGTCTTCACCGAGATTCACATCGGTCAAGTTCCTTGCGTTCTCGTGTGGAACAAGTGTGGAAGGAGGGCGCGTGTTGCTGTGATGTGGGCCCTGAATACGTTTGCGCGACTCCTGAATTAGTCTATGCCTTTGTTTAGATGTCCGTTTTATCCTCGGCAGCATGTGCCCACCACGGTTGTTCGTTCCTTTGCGTGATCTCGAAAGTGTATTTGGTCTGACACAAGGTGGCGTCGATTTCCTTAACAGCTTCGGACTCTGGTCAACTGGCGCCTTCCACAACAGAACAAGGGATACACGTCGTTTGTGCTCCAGAGCGCGGGAATGCGGACGACGCCGGCGGTGTATCTCGAGCAGGCGGTGTTACAGGATCGCTGGCCGGAGTGCCCACAACTGTTCAAACGAGCGGGTTGACGCAGTATGACATCTACTGCGTCCCTTCATTTACTCCCTTGCTTGAATGCAGCCGCGTTGCCGCACTGGAGAGCCGCCTAGCGCAGGTGGAGAGGCGCATCGGAATGAGTAAAATTTCGCTTCTTCCTTTCCCGGATTTGCAGCAAGGCATCATGCACATTAGCCAGAAACTTGCTTTGCTCGATGCAAATAAAGTCGAGCAGCTTCATAAGCGGACACAGGTAGGATGTCACCCAGGCAACTAGTGATACGTTCGGGGTGTGCCTGGAAGCACGACACTACAACTACATACGATTTATATGTCCAGAACTACTCTGCGGATGAGGTGGGTGAGCGAGCAATGCAAGCGGGTGTCGCAACTACAATTTTGATACGTGGTACTATTGAGAACTTTGAGGTGCAGCTACCTAGTAGTAGTCATTTTCTACGATGCTGAGGCCGGATTACGAGTAGGTCCTCTGGGGGTGTCATGGGTGGGGGTTTGCTGCTGAACTTACGTGGAAACTATAGACGGATGAACTTGTACTTGTGGTTACTAACGATGAGTGGATTTTCCTGTGCGCATGCATTTCGCAGAGACTGCTTCACGAACTGCACGCCCTGCAACACCGACGACGAGAACTGGATATCTCGGGAGCCTCTGCGCAGCTGCTGGAGACGGGAAAGAACTCTCACACGCGCAGCGTTGCGGTAGAGGGCGCAGGATATGAAGGTAGCCACAGAGAAGCAGCTGCAACTCGTGCAGCTGCAGCAGACGATCAGAGAGTGGAGGAGTTATTCGACATATGTGAGCGATGGAAGGTGAAAGCAGCCGCGTTGCCTACCGTAGTGGAGCGATTAAAGGCGCTGAAGGCCCTGCATCGCGAAGCAGGAGGCATCTCCGTCAGACTACAAGGTACCCATCTTGCAAATTGAACGCAAGCACGTATGCTTGAACTTCCACATACCTTGTTACACAAGGGGGTAACGGGATGCGTACATAGTAATTTTCGATTGTACTGGTGTGTAGCGGCATAATGCGTGAGCAGGGATTTCTGGCTTGGCTGCATGCCGCGGCGGGATATTGCGGTCCTTCAAGGAACTTCAAACGGTGCGTGCCGTCCATCGTGTTTGCTGTTGTTTCACCTCCGTACGGCTATGTGTTCCTCTCGCTGTGGTGTCTGTTATGTGGGGTGTGCTTATAATTGTTTTTAGTGTTGGAGGAGCAGCAGGCACAATTGCAATTGATAATAAGCTCTGCGGAACAGAATCTCGAGGGACTGCAGAAGACGGTTGCTGAGACGGTAGCTTGGGCCAAGACTACTGTTCAGACGATGCAGCTGCGACTACAGCGCCTTGAGCCGTCCAGCAAGGAGGACACCGAGGGAAAAAAAACGTAACACGCCACCTACAGTGGCGTCCATGATACTCGTCAGGTTCTGGTTTATTCAGATCTGTTTCTGTACTCTAAAGGAGTGATGCAGCGACCTAGTCGGCGAAGGCTTACTACTTGACTTTGTCGTATTGGCTGTCAGAGGTCGAGGTCACATACGTGGGTGCTACGGGCTGTTAGAATACACGTAAGTCAACCATGCTGTGAAGAAACCCATTTCCCCTACGAAGCGCGGGGACGCAGTTACTGGGGATTTTCATATCTTCTTTTTCGATCGAAGTTTAACGGCATTGTGTGTAATGTGATGTGCACGTTGCCAGCGGACGTCACTCAGAACGGCGAAGTGACAGAGTACTTGTATACTGATAGCAGGAGGCGCGTACCACAGTTCTGCGTGCCGGTACATCTTATTCGTCTCGCTCCCCGCTCATGTAGCTCAGCGGAGGACTGACGCAGTTGCATGTCTGTATGTACAGTACTGTGTTACTTCCCATAGCTGGCGCTCAAGCACTGGCGCAACCCTTGAAGACTATCACAGGCGCGAGTAACGCTGTGAACCGCAGGTTATTTCACAGTGCGCAGAGATAGACACGGCTGCACTGTTCTGACTCGTCCCCTGCATTCTTTCAGAAGGACTAATCGGGATGACACCATGGGTTTTGAGGCTGTGAGAGAATACATGAAAGCTGTATCGATGGATGATGAAAAATGTAGAACTACCATGCTTACCAAGGACTCATATACTGAGTAGCGGAGTCAAATGAATTTGGAAGGACAGAGACTGGCAGCGGTGGTGCCTGAAAGCGAACTCGGGTGCGTTTGAGAGTGAGAAACGCCAAAAGGAAGGCTCCGCCGAACACGACGCAGCAGATGTGGCATAGTAGATCAGCAAATACATGATTTTCTTGCTACGGAAAACGACGTGGCTCTTGAAAAGCGGCTGTGACCCCCAAAAGGGGCTCTCGCGTCCTGCGATTAAATTTCGGATTACGCGCTGAACAGGCCGCAACCGAGTCTCTTGCTTGCTTAAGGGCGTTATCAGTGACATGGTACCACACTGCTTAACAGTGTTTTCTTCGTAACTGTCTGTAACGATAATTCGCGCAGCACTACCATGCGCTCTGAAAGTACGCCGCTGTAGTGACAGTCATAATCTGTGTTCTGTCCAAAGAGTAGGCTCAATAATAAAGCTTCCGATTGCCACCGAGCCGGAAAAGCGCGTGATTCTGGTGCGGTCACAGACGGCCGACATATGTGCAAGTCACAGCCTCTTCCCGTCGAAGTCTTTCCTGGCCAAAAGTGTTTCGCTCCAGGGTTGCATGTCCTGCTTGTTCGCAGGACCAGCTTGCGCCTCAACAGCTACCTTTCACGTAATTCTAACACCCCGTGCACTCAGGTATCCTTCCACCATTCTCAAGTCACGCGAAACACGCCGAACTCAGACGGAAGGACGGGTTGAATAGATAAATGTGTAGGAGCACGCAGGCAACTGCGCAGACAAGGAAGCAGCAGTAAAACAGAATCTTGATGCTCGCCCTGGCCCCGGCTGCATACTCCACGACTGTATCCTAGTCGAGTGTCGCACACAGCAGGCAAATATGTTCCTAAAAAGTAACACTTTCAAAAGTGGTGTCTTCAAAACATGTTGTGACGCTGTTGACGTCAATCGTGTAGGTACGGTTTTCTCTCCTGGTGACACACTATCACACACCCCTCAAATGTTCCCTAGCATGACTCGTCACCTGCCTTCAGTGCTAGCATGTTCGCCGTATATGTTCGAAGTAGCAACACCCTCGTCGATTCTACAAACGTCTGCTCAGTTAACACCGAGGTGACGTTCTTACCAGCAAACCCCAGCCTGCGACAGCGGAGAGAAATGAAAACGTTACGGCTGCGAAGTCGCACAGACAAACGCATCGCAGCGCATCACACGGAGAAAAGATGTTGAGTATGTTGGTTTCGAATGTTGTGGTAGCGAATCCAAGCGTCACGCTGTAATATGTGCATTTGGGATCGCACTAATGGGGCTGGTTTACGGTGTTACCACAACCGGAGGTGGACGATTAGTGATCGGCGCAGCGACAGGATGTCGGCAACTGAGCTCGGTGATGCAGGCAGTGATTTGTTCTTCAGGACTTTCTTTCCTGAGTGCTAAAGATGTACCATCACTTCGAACTAATCTCGCCACGTCAGGCGAAGCGCACTGAAGGGAGTAAACCAGAAAGATAGTCTCAACTAACAAGCAGCAAACGCGATTTCGTAGGAGCCGCCAAGCCGAAGACGTTTAGCAGCATTTATCAGTCCAAGCGACACGAGGAGGAGTATGGCGTAGTACGCAATCTCGAGCCGCGGCTTTCCACGTGCTATCAGCTCGATTCCCACATCCTGCAGCACGGAAGGGAACAACATGAAAGCCCCGGTCTTCGACGTGTGCGTGGGCACGGTGCTATTGTGTCACAGAATCTTCCGCCGTGTGCGTAAATCCGATCCACGCGCATTCTTCGCTTCGGTGGCAGTTCTGCCCTCAAGCGCGCTCTTAAATATTTTCCGTGGTCTGCCTCTGGTTGCGTGCGTGTACGACGAATCCGTGGTAGTTATCTTTGGCGTCATACGCCTAGCGTAAAAAGGACCAGACAAGGGTGCCAGTTAGACAGAGGAACACAGAAGCGGTCTCGGACACACTGCCACATGGTTGGTCGTTGTGGATGCCGCATGCCCCCAAAACGTAGATTCCAAGGAATGTACTCACTCTCACGAGCCTGTGCAGTTACGTGTACACGTTGCGGGACGGCGTTTACTAAGCAGCGCAGTCCTACCTCCAAAGGGGACGTTCTCTGCATGTGCCACCTAGTGTGCCATGAAGCGACAGCTGTCAATGACTGCTGACTCACGATGATGCCCCAGCAGGCGGCGACCGCGACGAAGGAGAACCCTAGGGCTGCACGTACAACCGGCAGAGAAACGGACACGAAACAAGAAAGCCACCAAAGATATTGAAGGAATCCGTGGCGAGCAGGTGCGTGAAGCCAGTGGCACACACCACGCGTGTGCACAGACCTGCGCCCTTGTCGGAAATCCTAGCATACCAGGGGTCCCGACGGCGTAGATGTCCACGAGCACCATCGGCCTTCCGAAAGGAAGTCTGTGTACCAATTCTTCATCGTACAGCGTGCCTTCTCGGTAATTCTAATGTACCAAAGGTGACGACGGCGCAGATGTCCACGACCAGCATCATCCTCCAGACGGGACGAGTGTGCACCTATTTTTCATTGTGCAGCGTGCCTTATATATGCTGAAAACTTTACCACTGACAGAGCTGACTCTGTCCATAGCACTACGCATGTGGTCTCCTCCCTGCTACGCAGACCACACTTTGCGGTTTTGGCGATGAGACGCAGACAACTTGAATACAAGAATCTGTGACTACGTTACCACGGATACACAGTGTAGGGAAACCTGAATTCAGAGGAGCTGCTGGCATATATGACCTTCAGAGAGAGTGTGAACAATTTCTGCCTACATGCACAGTCTGTGCGATAACGTACCCAGTTTGTCAAGAAGAAGAAGACATCTTTGCCTCGTACAGAACCGAGCAGGGCCATGACCGGCGCCCAGAGGATGGCGTCGGTGGCCTCGATTTCTCGTTGTGTCCTCTTGTTCACTGCTGAGCGAGAGGACCGACATATCATTTGCAGCCGCGCTGTAAGGGGACACGTTGGGTTGGACCCCTGCTGGACGCGATATTATCATATGACGAATGAGATTTCTATGGCTCCGATTTCGAGTGACTGGCGCATTGCTTCGACTTTGAGTACTGGAAGTGCAGCTGCCAGTGGTAAAATGGGCGCTGCTGGTCCGCGTATGCGTACAGTCACTGTGAACTCCTTCGCAAGCATACTCACAGAATTCCGGTTTTCTGCTGATGAGTTCGTTCCCCGTTCTAAAACCCTTTATTTTGTTGTGGTGACAGGCGAAGTCGAACGTGCTACTCACTCGCTGTTCATGCGGCGGAACCACATTTATGCTGCCACTTGATGACGCAACGGCGACCCTCTCTGTTCGACTCACATCCACCTCGGTATTCGCTTGAGAAAGATAGTGCACTGCAGAGCAACTGGAAGGCACGCCCTTCGTGCTTCCCTTGTTTTTGCTCTCGTTGGTCAGATGGCGCAACTTCTTTTCCTTCTTGAACTGCCCAGTAGTGCTTGGGCGTGGCAAAGTTGTCTGAACTTCCACACTTCTTGATGATTCCATTTTACTGTTGGCGACGGTGTTACGTGATGCTCGCAGCTGCGAGGCTTCTAACGCCGAAAACCCTTGAAAAGAAGAAACTCTTCCATTTCGTGCAGCGTCCAAGTACGTGGTCATTCCTCATTCTGGCTAGTTCGATCTCCTGCCCTGAGTGATGGCTTCACCTTTCTCCTGCTTGGCCCTCCAAGTGTGGATTAGAGGTTTCCAACTGAATTCAACCACATTTAGAGTCTAGTTGACGACGACCTCAAGTGGCGCACGTTGTTTTCCCCTCCTGTGTACCGGCGAGGCGGAGGCGAGACAGTCTGCTGCTGAATGAGACATTTCCTGTTGAGAAGAAAAGGGTGGAGAAAGTGATCTTCAGGCTCTTTGGTTGTGAATTCCGTAGTAACGTCTTACTCGAGTTGAAAAGGACGCACATCCATGCAGCACGAGAAGCACATCCTTTCTTAGTGTGGCACTACATATGCTTAGTGAAGCTTTCAAACTATTCCTACGCAGCATGATGGTCTGCTGTAGTGTCACCCAACACCTTCTCTCTGGCTCTTGATAAAAATTCGCCAGCTGCCCTACTCTGCGTCGAAGAGGGACAATTCCATACTGACGGAGGGGTAAGCAGTCCGCCGTCCGTGGCTCGACCAGACCAGCTCGGTAAGTGCTACCAACAGTGGGGCTTCTCGTGCAACGCCACGCCGGCTGAAGCGCTTGAAAAGCCACGTTCTATCTTTGAATATGGTGCTTGCAAACCCTCGGCACTTACTCAAGGTAGTAGTAGTAGTAGTAGTAACCCACACGCGCAGGAATGGAGCAACATGCTTAGTTAACTGGTGTGTGCGCGACCACTGTGCGCGTGCTCATTCGCGAAGCGCGACGAGGACACACTTGCTTCATAATGTCAGAAACCGGAATTCGAGCAGGACGAGGAGTGGCGGCGGACAGCGCACAAAAAAACGGAAAAGACCGGCTGTTCCTTTGTAGGGCGGCCACCGAGTCACTGCGTACGGGACGCTACTCCTGACTCAAGTACACCAGTTCACGCACGACAAGAGACTATGCACGAAACTTGACTGGGATAGACTTGATCGTAAACGACAGCTGCTGCGTGCCAAAAAAAAAGCTCAATCGTATCCGATGGGCAACGTGTGCTTGAACGAGTGCTTTCAGTTCAGTCGTTGCACAGAGGTGGTCCAAATTGACTAACTCATCGTCAGCGTAACGCAAAACATACCGTATGCTTTTTGAGAGGACTAAATGGATCTGTTCAAACTTGCGCAGACAGATTGCTTCGGCTTGTTGAATGAAGCGGGATGCGCGCAGCAACAGGCCCCGTACAGCACATTATAGACCCATGGGTTTCCGTAGACAGACTGCTTCCGCTTCTTGAATGAAGCGGTATGCGAGGAGCCGCAAGCCCCGTGCGGCGCTTTGAAGACCCTCACTTGACATCCCTCCACTAGCAGTCGCTGTCCCACGCAGTCCCATATGTTGAATAAAGTGCTGGTTTCGTATCTCTGTCCAAGTCCCACTCTTTCCCCCCCCCCCCCAGAAAGTACTCATTTTCGGCGACAAATACGCAGTTGCAGAAGTACCCCATGCTAGACCAACGACCAACCGTTCGCCGTGCGTGTGCTTGTCCCCGCTGGCGACACACTTGAAGGGCGGCGTACTGACTTGGCGGCTCCGTATTCCCCCTAAGTTGCACTGTACCATGATGACAATTGTCACCTTCACACTTATTGCCCTCAGTTGCTTCCAAAAATAGGCCCTGGTTTATGCCGCACTTCCTCCTCTAAAAGTACACGGAAGTAACTCTACTGACAGCCATAAATCGGTTTCAAGCGCCTGAAAATGTTTTACTCTTCTGTAAGTCTACAGCTTGCAGAACCTGATACTACAGAAACAACGTCATATGCCAGAACCCAGTGTAAGCTCTCGATGTTCGTTTGCCACGAAGACGTCTTTTACGCGCAAAACAGCAAGCACCATGGTGCCCTGACTCCGGCCGCTTCCATCGCTTACAAGCAGAGATGTCTCCTAGTACACCGCTCAACCCGGCGGCGGACTAATCGGCTTGACTAAGGCTTTGGCATCTTCACTAGAGACTTCGGCTCAAAGAGAGTTGCATTGAATCATGAATGGTTTCGTGGTCTGTCCCCCAAAAGGTCTTGTGCGACCACACCTTCCTCGGCACTCCCGTCAATGACCATGTGCCACGTTTTGACCGACAACTCCTGCACAGTTTTTGCCACTCACTCGAAATCAAAAGTTTACAACTCTGAAAACTGCAGATTTTGACTTTTCAGACCGAGCCAATCTGTCTTGCGCCGTCTTCGTCTTCCCGTCCGTGTAAAGTGTGCGCTTGACACTGGTTCTTCCCAACGACATTCTTCTGTTTCGGGCAGATCGCATCTGTTGGCGCGCCCGAACCCCCCGCAGAGGTGGACTGGGAAATGGCGGCCAAATGCTACTCCGAGGCCCGGCAGCCAAACTCGCTGCAGAGGTCCACGACGGAGAGCACTACGCTAGAGCAGGTTGACGGTGTGTCTGTGCACGGCTCGGACGCTCTGCTAAAAGAAGAATCTCTGCAGCTGAATGGGCCTCTGACTGGAAAAAAACGGAGGACTTTTACTCCTGTTGAGTGCGACGCTAGTGGTGAAACAAATGCGCCAGTTCCCGCCATATCGGACGCAGAAGGCGGAACAGCAGCGGAGGAACACCCCGGAGGTGATCGTTTGCAGAAGTGCCTTACTCGGAAACAACAGTTGAATACGCCACTTTTGTACACGATTTTTGTAAATATCAGCGCTGTTCTATCGTTGCGAGCTCGCTTAGAACGAATATGTTTTGCGGCAGTTGCTGAGGTGTATATAGTCGTACGCGCACGTCATTCGGCACACTGTTCCACCCTGAGAGATGAACTCCTACAATCCGAGTACCTGCAGTTTTGTGGTGCATAATTGATCACGCATGTAGGAGATAAACCGTGAGTGCAAATACGCTATATATCGTGCGGGCAGCGCTGTAGCTCCTACTATTACAATCACGACACGAACGGATTCTGCAGCGAGAACGACTTGTAGTCTGCGAGTTCGTTTTTGTGGAGCGTGCGAGCATGCCTTTGTCCCCCTGCGGCACTTGCGCACTTATGTCGACCACAAAATCGCGTACTGTGTTGCACTTGGCTTCCCAGGATTCCATCGAATTCTTGTCCTACACTATGTCTATTTACGGTGGTTCATTTCGGTCCCTACACACGCGTGCGACACTTCATAGAGAACGGGCTTGCAGGTGAAGACGACCTACGAAGACAGGAGGAGGCGCCAATTCAGAACGAAGACGCCTTGAGTTGTCTGCTTAAGAAGGTGGATCAGAATCCGCATGACTACGAGGCCTCCCACCAGCTCGTTGCAGCCCTTGCACTTACTGTAAGGGTCAGCTTAACGCCTCAGTGCGGGTACTCTTGAGTGTACCACTCGTCGGCAACATGTGTTTAACCATCCTTATTTATTCCCACACTCAGGGGACTGCGACAATGTAAGTGGTTTACTGGCCGGGAGGGAACAGCGGACGTGAAACGTGAGGCCTCCGTGTTTCTCAGGATCGTCTAGACGAGTACGAGACTGCTTTAGAGCGCATGCTTCGAGAATTCCCTCTCCTCTTTGGCTACTGGAAAAAGTTGGGCAAGCTCTACATTGAGAAAAAACGCGGGTGGCCTCAAATAGAGCGAGTAAAGAAAAGCACTAGTGCTCTGCGGCAGACGCTGTTTGCACATCCGGGAACAGCACGATCATCTGTGCAAGTGAGCAGTCCTGTGTATAAGTGATCTACTCTGTGACCACCGGAACCACACAGATTTGAAATAGCACAAGAACTGGTGGACGATCTGAGACAGGTGTGGGCGATCTTTTTTCATACACGGTGTGCGGTGTGCTGTGTACCTGAAAAGGTCCTGGAAAGAGCGTGCGAGTATGTAGGCCACAACCCCATGATCTGGGTCGCCTACTTGCAGTGGGTGAAAGAGTCATGCTGCATGACTACGGAAGCCACTAGGATCATCATTGACCGCGCCCTCGACTGCGTAAGGCTTGTACCAAGAGCCGGCCGGTAGAATGCACCCCACAGTGTCATTTGTAAATGCGAAAAAGGTTTGGTAAAAACATGTTTCAGACGGCAGCTGGGTTGGATACGAAAACTTCGCCGCATGAGCAAAAGCACTTCTTTATTTGCGGCTGGAGCAAATGTATTAATGGCTTCAGAAATCAGGCCAGCGCTACAGTCTTCGCCGTCCTGTTGCTCCTCATTAGTTTCGTTTGATAAGGGCGAGACATTTCGCTGCAGACGCAGACGTTCCATCCACAAGTAACAACGTGGTGTAGAATTTTTGTTCACTTCGTGCTTGGGAGTCACCTTATCCGTTATACGCAGGATCCAGCGGCAATATTTATTCACTACCTTTTCACGTGTATGTGCAGCTGTACGGATCACAATGTGTTGTACTGGAACTTATGAAAGGCAGGACTTCACTGGAAGGCGTGGCCTCTCTGGCAAGCTGCAATTGATTTTGAAGAAGAAGAATACAAGCAAGCGTGCGTTAAGGTGGCTTTCACCGGCCAAAGTGACAGTGTTTTGGATTCAGAAAAAGGACCTGATCTCGAATCTGTGCAAGGCGAGAACAAGGAAACGCTTTCAAAACATGCTTTGCAGAGACGGAATACTGCCCTGGAGCGGGTAGGAGTCACAGCAATGTTTGGAGGTGTGGACCTTGGCACGGTGCAGAAAGACTGCAGGGCCGTAAGCGCGGCGCGTCTTATGGACAGAACAGCTGATATAGACAGACGGCTGTAGGTGGCGTGTGAGCAGCTAAAAGTGCCCTTCACATCTGAGGCCAGACGGTAGTAAATTCGTCCTTCAGCCTCGATAGAGTCGTTGCTCGACTCAAGCGTCAACGGAAAGCGCACTACGCTGCTGGCGGCAATCGTTGTAGTTGTTGCAAAGGAGTTGCTGGTGCCCGTAGCGTTTCCCCTTCTCAGACGCTATTTTCTTTAACCTCTACTGCGTTGCCCTGCCTTTTTCACAATCGGAAAGCTTCGCAGGTTGTATTTTAAACTGCACGCGACGCCGTTGGAGTCGCTGGACCTCGGCTGGGAACGCTTTAAAGCCTTCCTAGGGAAGGAAGGCAGCATTCCCGTCCCACGTTTCAGCGCCTCACTTCTGGGCGCTAAAGGTGAAGAGGCCCAGGAAGCAGCGCGGCACGTAGAAATCCTCGATTTGCTTAGTGACGAGGAGCTCCTGCAACTACGTTCCACTCTCCTGAAGCAGAAGAGACCCGGCGTCGATGAAGAAGGGACTGCGCAAGTGGATGTCACCGCAGGCGAGAGAGCGCACGCTGGGGAGAGTGCGGATCCGCAAGGCATCAGAGAAGAAGGTCCGTTGGCTCGCCCCAGTAACAAGTACACAAAATTATTTACAGGCAACTTCGCACTAGGACGCGCTGAACCGTTGTCCACAATACCGGTGCAAATAATCTCGGGCTTTATACAATCGTCCTGGTATTTTTTCCTGTTTTCTTTTTGTCTGTGGTTGGTGTAGTCTCGACACTGGGAAGCCAGAACGCCGTTGAAGAGACATGTTGGGCAATTCGACACGAGCTCTTCGCGAGGACAACAGAGGAAGCAGAAAGATGCAAGGCCTTCGAAAATGGGGTATCGTCTTGCTTCACCGAGCAGTGGGATATCTGTATTCGCTCACGGTACACTGGCCTCACTGTGGACTCTATTATCCCTCACACGTACGGTAGTGTAGGGGCGGTTTTTACCCTAATTCCTTGAACTAGAAATCTAGGGGCTAGCAATCTATAAAAGAGTCCACTTGATACACGCAGGCGCGTACGCGCTTCTGTAACCTCTCTCCGTTTTTGCGGGAGAATTCCGTGTACAGGGATATTCCGGCGTACGTGTAGCATGGAAAAGGCGGTCTCCCCATGTACTCTTTCATCTCGAGTGTGCAAGTAGCGCGACAAACGTACTGACTCCCTTTACTTCTACAACATGAAGCAGCGGATGTGTCACATTTCCGTAGCCCCTCAGCTGTCTATTAATGCACCCAGGGTCCAATGTCGGCACATGTGTCTGCCGCACTCTTGTGATAAGACCAATTTCTGAGTTGCAAGCAGGTGCCGGACCTCCCCCTGCGTTTGATGCGCTTGTGTTCTCTGGTAAATTAGGTACACAGATGGTTCTGGCACCCGGATCCCCTTACACCACAACGGCTGGAGGCCTGGAGAGACTACTTGGACTACGAAAACCAACGTGTAGGCGCGACTGGCTCCGCAGTTGCTGCGAAAAACTGAGACACCGACTATATAGGGAGACGTACGCGTTCGGGCGCTCTTCATCAAATGCAAACCACAGAATTTTTACTGTCAGTGTTCTGCTGACTTTCCACTGAGCGTACGCTGTGCAGTTCGACTTCAACGATGTCCTACCCCGGACGCATTTTTCGTTGTGCAGGGTGACAAGGACAGGAAAGCTATGCTGCAGAAACGCTGCCTTGAAGTCTGCGCGTCTTATCTAGAATTCTGGCAGCGGTTCGCCCGTGACTTAATGGAGGATGACAAACCAAAATCGGCACTGCAACTGCTCCATAGGGGAGCATACAAAATTATGCCTCGCCGGTGACTTTACCCACAGAAGGACTGCTGCGTACATTGCACGTTCATACCTTACCAAAGAAAGACGGAAAGTAGCCACAATCATATGTATCAGATGACGTCTTCGTTTCGCGTCGATGCAGGCGTGATTTCGCACTCGCATACGCGCTTTTGGCAGAGGAGTTGCAGGAGTTTACCGAAGCGGCAGAAACCTTCAACCGCCTGCTGGAGTAAGATGTCGCACTGGCCACTCATATGGTTCTTCAGCTGATGCCGCCATTGGTGGAGCTTCGCCGTCAAGTGTGTAGTCGTTCAGCAGGACTTTCTCGTCTGCACAACGGACGATAGGTCGGCCCGCCTGGCAGCGGAGCCTATGGGCTAACGTTTGCTTGAATTGTGAAGCATGTCCCATCAGACCACCGTTGTCACCGGCATACTTGAAGTATTACTTGGCGTGGATAGACTTCAAACGCCGTAGAGGCCAGCTGGACCGTGTTTTACAGCTCTACGATGAAGGACTGGAGCGGTTTGCGTCTCACCAGCAGTGCTGCGAGTTGCTTCACTTATTGAAGGCCAAATTTCTTTTCTTCATACAAGGTGACCTCAAAGCAAGCATGTAAGCGATGAAGTCGAGGGGCACATTCGACTAAAATTAAACGGCTGCACGTCAGCGTGCCTGTGCGTCTTTTTCTCATGTGCATGTGCAATATAATGCGGATGGTTAGGGGACATGCTGTCGGCTGGTGGTCGACAGCAACAGGCTGAGACTCGCAGTGTGTCTCTGCGCTGATGAGTTTTCAGTTCATGCTTGACAAAAGCCGTCGAAGCCTACCCTCAGAACGTTTGCCTCTTGCAACTTCTTGTTCGTTTGATCGAGACAAAGCACGCGGGTGACCCTCCAGCCATTCTGGCTTTCCTTTCCACGCAGTTTACTGAAAATCTCAAGAACGTAGAGGTAAGGCATCCCCCCTACCTAAATCACACGTGTGACACGGTCTACCGTGGAGTGGACGCAAGGAAGCAGCGGAAACGTGTTACTGGATACTATGGAAGCTCTGCGGCATAGAGTTCCCAATGGTTTTGGCAGGTGAACGTCTGGGCGAAATGGCAAATATGGAAAATGTATGTGCACATTCTTGAGAGTTATGCCGAAGATGTAACCCGAGTACAAGCCGCCAAGGTACGTTCAGCGGCCACCCGGCTATCATTGCTCGTGGACCTACCGCGTCAATGTGTCAGCCTCCCAAAGACGGACACCTGCTTCTGCGCAGAATGGCGGCTACCACGTTGCACAAATCATGTATGGGGGGCTACCACCTTGCAGGAATCAGCCCCTTTCAGAGCTGTACGTACGACTACACAGGTACAGATATGTGGGCATGCGTGATTTACCAGAGATCCGTAGGGTGAAAGATTGCAAACGCTGAATGAGTGAGTGTGTGTCCATACTCACAGCCCACTTTTGTTTCCTTCGCTTCAGATGGCAGCTTTCCATTTTCTGCGGAGCAACCGAGCAGAGCTTATGCGCGCTGCCCCCGACGCTTTTCGCCTGCGAATTCCTGAGGCACTCCGAACGGAAAGCTCTTTCCGAAGGGACGACGGGAAAAATTTGTTCAACATCGGCGCGCACGTAACAGATAACGCCGTGATGGGCTGGAACAACGGATTTCTCCTTCCCGGTTACGAGGTACGGCTGAGTGTCCGTCAATAACATTCAGGTAGTTCGTTTTAGTATCAAAAGCCAGGACGCCTCGCTGTAGTGGAGGGCCACTTTTCTGTTCTAAACCGCAGAATAAAAGGTTCAAGAAACACTGAGTTAAAAGAACGTTGTAGTCTGCTTTTTGCGTCGTGAGAAAGTCCTCGTTCGAAGGTCGACACGAGGTGGACAAGAGACACTTCATTCTGAACATATTTTCTTCTACGTAGTGCACCCTTCACTAATAGCAGTGGAGGAGTCCACCAATCTCCAAAAAAAACTTCTGGAAAGAGACTGCGTCTCCGCCACAGCAAAAAGGAAAAATAGGACCACTCTTAGAAGAGACATGAAGACAAGCAGAGTGCCCGATTGGGCTCCGGGCCTCGTCTCTGTAGGGAAAGCAATGGTGTCCTTCCTGTATGCGTTTGCAAAGCTCACAACCCGACAGCCGTACCGAATGCGCTGCTGTTCGCTTTCGGAGGTCTCTTTGCAGCGACCTTCAGCTGCAGCCAGAGAATAAAACGCCAAATGCTCAACTCAACAATATAAGTGCCTTACCCAGAAAATTTTTTGCCGAACTGAGTGCAGTACGCTGCTGGGAATCAAACCACAACCGCCGCTTCACTCCATTGTGCAGCCTTGAAAGTTGTGACCAGTTAAGGCAGTGTAAATCGCTAGTTTGTCGCTGTCGCACAGCGTGGAAGAATTTCTTCACCCATGAAGGGACGAGGAAGACCACGGGGAACTCGAAGGTGTATCTATCCCTTTGCAGAAGCCCGGGGGGAGTACTTCAGTAGCAGACAAGCGATTTCCGCGGTGCCTCGGTCCAGCGCTCTTCAGGGGAGCATTATTTTCGCTGCGGGCACCGCTGTTCTACGATGTTGCCACCGTGACGCCTGCACAACGAGAATCCCACAAGAGGCTCATGCAAGCCTGTCTCCTGCGGTTGTCGCGGACATAGACGTTCGAGTGCTGCTGGCGCAGCACGCTCTAGACGCCCATGCGCACGGAATCCTAGACCAAGTAACAGTAGCCGCAAAGCCTGCCAGTGGACGAATACGGAAAGACCAGTGCTGCTACGTCATTACAAATACACGGAAATGTAGTGTCTGGTCTTCAGACAAAGAAGCATCAGCAAGTACCCTGAGCTGTGTGAAGTGAAGGCACCTTGTCGTCCCTCTGATTTCCCAAACGAGAGAAGGTGTCGTTGCTAAGTAGCGACGCTTCGTGTCCCCGCCGCTGCAGTGTTTGAAATGTACATAAATGAATTCTGCAAAGGCTGGCGGCACGCGCAAGCATTCGGTTTGTGTAATTTCAAGAGAGATCAAAGTAAAACAGAAACGAAGATTTGCCGTAGGAAAACGGTATCTGCGGAGTCCACACGCTGTTTCTCAAGTAAAAAACAAAGCAGGTGCTCTGCTGTGCAGATGGCTGCCACGCGGTTTAGTACACGACCTCAATCGTCATCGTGCTCCACCCCTGCCGTCGCAGAAGGTAAGTGTTTAGCGTAAGCACATCAACAACAGAATACGGGACTATCTTTTTCCAGTAAACGTCATCGCACAGCGAGTAAGGAGACATTGGTGACAGGCTCTCAACCTCAAGAGGAACAGCCCCCTCTGACAAATCCTCGTTTACAGGGACCCGGTGCCACCGAGTGCGACTACAGCGGTACGCGCCGGTGGACATCTCGCTCCTGTGCCTACTTGAAGTTGTACGAAGAAATCCCATTCTTCTCGGTGCAATTCACGCACATGCAGCTGATTCGGTGGGAGGAGTAGCAGCCGAAACCTATGCTCTCGGTCAACTCCAAGGGTGAAGAGAATAGAAGGGAAAATTCTACCTCTCGAACTGCAGAGGTAAATGTCGACGCTCAGCAGGTAGCCAGAGACAAGGCCTACCGTCGCCCGTCCGAAGAGGAGCGGGTCTGCAGTGCCCTGTGGGGACTGCCAGGCGGACACCCAGCATAGCCCCACTGCTGCAGAGTGTGCCACGAAAATGAACATCTCGACAGGCCTGATGACAAATAGTTTGCATCAGTCCCTTCAGGTGAACCGGTAGCTCCCCCCTGCTGCGTGCCCGACAAGAGGAGCAGTCTGCAGTGTCGGGGGGGTCGCGAGGTCGGATCCTGTAGACAAAAGAGCAAGGTGGCTCTTCCCTACGGTCGACAATAGCCCAGTCTAAGACGGGCGACAAATAAACGTGATAGCACTTCTTATCCGCCGCTCCCGCCTCTGATTCGGCTGCCGCGCGTGTGCGTTGGACTCGCGTACAAGCAGTCAGAAGTACTCCCTCATCTAGACACCACCGGCCTGGTTCAGCAGGCTATCAATTTCACACGCAACGACAGGGCACTTGCGCTAATTCTTCCTAGTGCGCCTAGAAAAGTGCCATCGCTTCGTCCTACAATGCAGCAGCCGCGACACTGGTGTCTGTTCGACCCTGCGAATGCATTTGTTCATAAGCGTCAATAGACAGCCACGTAGACATCGTCACAGGGTGAAAACTCTGTTTTCCAAACTCAGATTGTCGTCCTTGTAAACATTCACGTAGGGGACCAGAAGAAAGAGGTGCGACGTTCTACGACCACTTGCTTGCGCCACTGCAGCGACGTCTCCCGTTGCCAACTTGGAAGACTGTATTTGCCAAGTTCACGTGCCGTCGGTTGCTCTACCGCCCTTGTGGTCCGTGTCGGCTTGGCTGGAGCTGCACGCGTGGAGACTCTTGCAGGAAACGAACCTGCTATCTCACCAAACTGGATTACTCTTGCTGTACTGGCTAGTTGCCAGTTTGAAGCTGCACAGCAGGAAAAAAGCGGCACTGTGCTAGGACTTCGATATCGACCAGGAACCCGTGCTGCTCACGAAGGTCGTTCTACCGGAGAACAACGTTGGGGCACGCAGGCAGAAACAGCACCTCCGTACACTCTCTTACATGCTAAAGAGTACGAACTGCACCGCCGCCGACGGATTTCGCGCTCTCAAATCTAGTGCCTGCGAACGACGAGGGCGTCATCCTTCGCGTCCACCCCTTTTGTTCCCTACGTACGTCGTGCAGTACCGCGTTCCTACATGTTCCTGCTGTGTTTCAGGCGACAGCAGTCCCCACGGTTCTGCTTTTGCCTAAACCTGCAATTGTAAACACTTGCACTTTCTTGCGGCTGTACTGGGTAAAAGCGCAGTAGACAAAATTCAGGTTGCATTTGTAGCCCTCAAACACGCCTTGCCCTGGTATCTATACACAGATCAACAAGGAACACGGACCCTGCCGGAGACATACAAGCGCGTTTTTTTACCAGAAGGGGGGGTTCCACTTTCTATTCCTCCTTGTAAGCAGTGGCGAGCGTCGAACAAAACGAATGCACAGGTGTCAACGCGTGAAGTCATGGGGCAGCACCGGCTGCTTAATCACGAAATATTTTGGGGTGGGCCCAGAACTGACGAAAACTCGTGTTACGTGGTGTGACACGATGGAAGCAATGGACCCTCAAAGGGTTCTAACGCCTCTCCGGCAAATCGAATCTTACGACCTACCACGAACATACAAGCTCCAGTCAACATTTCGCTGCATCCACACTGGAGCGTCGCAGCGACGCTTTGCCCCCACGGTTCTTCTTCGGGGGAACTCGCGTATCCCCGTTCCTGCATCTCCCCATCTGCAAGTGTTCGTAAGTATTCTAGAACGAGGCAGGTGTGCACGAATATTTAAGATTGTTATACGGACCAGAAGAATGTGCACGAAGAGGTTTTGCGCGGTGGCGACCGCACGTGCCAAGACAACGCCAACAAAGGTGGAACTAATGAAGTGGCACAGGGCAGGGTCACACGTGTGCTGACGAGCAACGTATCTCCGGAAAAGAAGAAAGCTGGACGGTGGGACATCCTGCTGTCTCTTCGGATGCAGGCGTAAGGCACAGAATGGGCGGGGTGCTTTCCACAGCCTACACGTTGCAGTGCTCGACGGGAACTCAGCAATCTACGGACAGACTCGAACAAGACCTACAGGAAGTGCTCCCGGTTTAAGACGCACGAGGAGCAGGAGTCATTTTCAGAAGTTTTTCTAGTGCAGTGACGAGACCCGTCAGTCTACAGAGCACGACGGTTAAATGCTTTCTATGGAGAATGGCTGCACTTTCTGCCTAAAAATCAACGATGCCCAATTTTAACTGAAATGCATGTGATGTATACTACGACCTGGCGGGGCGCTTTTCATACAGTACAACGATGATGCTCTCTTACACTCGCGTAGTGAATATTTCTATTATACCATCAAGAGGTACCACAGCTGCAGCGGCCAGGTAAGACGGCTCCTGTACGAGGCTCTGCACGGGTTGTCCTTGAATTTGTGTTCACGGCTTGTAAAGTGGCGGGACACCGTCCTCCCTTGTATGTCCTCTGCACTTCGTCAACTGCTTCGCGTAAGGCAGTCACGTCCTGCGAGAGGCGAAGCTTTCCAGGTCAAACTTGTGAGCCCGTTCAAGAAAAAAACTACTAGGTGTTTAGTACTGACAAGAAATCCGTAGAAAGACAGTTTTCACTTCAGTGTTGCTCCTCCCTGCCTGTTACATCGCCTACGAAGAGGTGTTTCTCTGTTTTTCTACTATCATGTGCAGGCCACTGCGTATCAACAGGCGCTCCAGCATCAAGCCGCAACAACGGGAGGGGTTTACGATGGATATCAGTACTGGGAACCAGCCGCGCATGGGGGAGGAGCCACAGGATATTACAGTTTCGCTGATTCTGGACAAGGCAACACAGTCCCGGCGTCCTACTATATCACAGCTGCCTCAACCGCCTCCTCGACGCCTTCTATGAGGTCGAGAGCTTCCGTGTAAACACCAGCGTCCACTGCGGTGCTGTCGCAGATTTCTGAATCCCTTGAAAAGGGCGGAAAAACCACCAACGAAGGGTAGAGGTGCCGTGGCTCTGCTGGGCTGGAGGAATGCGACCAGGGCAGCGAAAAATATCCCTGCTCCTCTTCTACTGTTTCAGCGGTGCCGCATGCCATATCATTTTCCAATCAAAGCACAAACGCGTACCCTTAACCGCTGCCAACCGCGTTTCAACATGCGTACGAGAAAAACATTCACCTTCTAAAAATATGTCCTGCTTCTCGCACTATGTGGCTCAGCCATCTTTGCATCCAGGAAAAGCATTCGTAGCGTCTCTACTTCTATCCAATAACTACACCGTGTAGCATAATGCACACGGGGGAAACTGAGAATAAGCCTAGCGCTTCACAAATCGCGGCATGTTCGGCTCTCATATGTGCGTTGGACGCGCGCATTTCGAATAATATCGTATAACTGCTCATATCAACCGCAAAAGAAATTCGCACAACGGTCCTTTCAGTTTAGTGTAGCGGTACCGGCGGTGTGTGCGCGTAATCCACAATCGGTCGGCGCTATGGAACTACCCACACAGTCGGCAACTTCTTCAGAGTAACTGCTTTAGCGGATTAGATAGTACGAACACTTCTTTGGTACTCTTCTTTGGCTTTTGTTGTTCTTGTATCGGCGAAGGGAATGTTTTGTGACCTTCATCAGCTGTACGATGGAACTGGCTGCCCAGATATGAAGCCCAGCATCACGGCAAGTGTGCCCACCCAGAGCGTTCTACTGAGGAGTAGGTATTGATCCAGAAAATGTGTCCCGTCTTTTGAGAGCATTCTCTCCCGACTGAAGAGAGGGGTAACGTGGTCGTGAGTGGGCCTCACACTGTGGAAGCCTTATCCATTTACTACTTGCTGCGTTTCGGTGAGTACAGCCCCTACATTTTAACGAGGCGACAGGCAGCTGTTTGAAGATTACCTAAGGCCGGAGCTCTTCTGGTCTCCGTGGTAGCTCTTCCCTGACATGTGGCCGACGCGCTGACACCTGCCACCCACCGCAGTACTGAAGGTGCTTCAACGCCGCTTTGTCCTCATTTTACTGCTCTACGGGATGTTACCAGCAAGGTGTGCCCACACTTGCACCCCACGGCGTCCGCTGTACGGCGTAGAAACAAGAGGGTGCACTTTTCAGTGGCTACCGGGGGCACTTCAGAATCGTCACGGCTTGTGTATACCCACGGTAGGCTTTGAATTTCGGCTTTGGCATGCATCACGTGAGACAGAGGGTCCACGACGCCTCCTTTGGTGCCTACCGCCGGATTCTGCGGATACTTTGAACGTTTGGGAGTACTCAAGTAGAATCTGACGCGCATGTCTACAGGGTTCGATTCTCACCGCCGCCACCTGCCAGACAGATGTCGCGAAGTCCCTGCAGTCTGATGCTTCTCGGGACCCGTTTTCGCCTGAATAAAGGAGACACGTAACACACAAATTCTTTGGTGCGCTTCGTTTCTGTATTACTCTGTTATGTGTGATTTGTACGGCTGTCTATTAGCGCAGCTGGATAGAATAGGCTACCTTCCGTGCACAGGGCGTTGCGCCACCGACAGCGAAGCGCACGGCGTTTAGAGCGGTTGAGAAATTATAGTGCACTTTGCGCTCGACACGAAACTATCGACTACAGACACGGCTTGCGGGCACAGCGAGACCTCATCCTGCTTCATCCTCGTAGAAACGCCGGCGTACTGCACTGTAATGAAGTGGAATCCGAGCGCCGCGCCACCGAACTTCTCTTTCACTGTCTTCATCAGCAACTGCTGCGGACATACCGCCGCACCCGAGCGTGCTTCTGCGGTAAGTAGGCGCTGCTGCTGCTACCGCGTTGCTGTGCCGCGCATACCGCCGATTTCAGCGACGGGCAGCCAGACAGATACCTACCTGCGCAGAGCGAAGGGATCGACTGGTCAACATCATGAGCTGTTCTAACATGCATAAGTTGGTGGGTAAGAGACACTAATCGACGTGTAGCAAGTGTAAATTCCCACCCTTGAGTATGCCTCTCCTGACCAGAGAACCAGTGCCCACGGTGGGACTGCTCAGCAAGCTGCAGAACAATTTGACTTCCTCTCCTTTTCTCCAGGACACGGAGAGGTTCGCACTTTACGTTTGTCAACTCGGAGTTCCACTCATTACGCTGCTGTGCAGTAATGTGGGATCTGCGGTATTCATTGAAGCGCTCGCCGTGTATAAACGTGGCTCCGGACATGTGTGGGGTAAAGCGAATGCACCCTGCAACCCTACCAGGCAATATGTATGTGTCGCATTGGACTGAAGCTGTGATTTGCAGCAGTTAGTACGGTGGCGGCGGCGACTTAACAGAGGTGATAAACGCTCTCCATCTCAACGGCTTCTCCCCAAAAGAAGCTGTCCGCATGAAAATGCATTTCTTCGGAGGCAAACAGCAGAGCCAGACATGTGCATCGTCGCTAGGTCCATATACAAACAAACGTATATATACACTTCTATGGATATATGTATACGTGGGGAACTTCGCGGAGAAGTGAAACCCAGCGTAAACCTACTAATGAAATGTCCCATTTACTGCAAAGCGTGAACTAGCTGGTGTAATGTCAGCCACTAGCTAGCATACAAAGAGACATATATATACATACAGATATTGTCAGATGCGTTGTTCTACTGTTGCGTATTATTAGCAGTCATCGCGCATAAAGGCATCATCGATCCGTGCGTTCGTTCAGGTAAATAGTGCGCACCACAAGAGCGGCGACAGACGTCAACACGCGGCGAGCCAAGCACTCTAGGAGAGCCAAAGTTTCCGTAGACTGCGCACCCGCGTGTGTTCGTATCGCGGAAATACTGGATATTTTCTTGACACGCGCTCCTGCGTTATGGCAAGAAAAGCCATGTAGTCCAGAGATTCCAGTTAAATCCAGTTATGCATCTGCATGGAGCTCGAATGAACGCATGTTTATATATATATAGAGATATATATATGTATAAATAGAGAGAGATAGATATATAGATATGCGTATATATGTATAGGTTACGGCGCAGTTGTGCGCGCTGACAGACCCCCGCGGACAGCAAGATTCTGCGTGTGATCCTCCACATCGCAAATACATATGCAACTAGGTTAACGTCTGAGAAAATGTGTAGCAAATGATCTGGTAAGCATTAAGGCAAAATGCTTGCAGTTCTGCAGTGTAGCACGGGCCACCTGCATCAGACCCATTCTATCCACCGCATGGGCACCCACCATTATGGGCCAGACAACAAGGGCAACGTCGCCACCACGCGGGCTTCTTGTCCCCACTTTGTGGGTAGCAGCTCAGAAGATCAACAAGGCGTGCCCCAAAGTCTCCAGCACCCCTCCAGTAGTGCCATATTTTGAAGCAAATGTCGCTGCTTCAAAAGAGTTACCGTCAAGTTCACTGCCCTACAGCCACCTCACGACCAACACAGCTGCTCTTGCCTATCCGTCAGGCCGCTCAGTTGATGAAAGAGGCGGCGCAGCGGCGGCGACAGTAGCAGCAGCAGAGGTGGATGCCGGAAGAGAGGCAGGGAGAACAGAGGTGAAGGCAGGGGAAGGAAGAGGAAAAAAAGCAGACGGCCCAGGTGACGACGTGGCGGCAAGAGTACATAAATGGAGTAGAGAGGAAGCAAAAGAAGCGAAGGATTCAGCAAGGCAAGGAGAAGCAGCTGCAGCGCTGATAGCCGAAACTGAAGAGCACACACGCATACAAAGGGAACCAACAGCAGCAACCGCGAAGAAGCCAAGAGAAGCAGGAGAGTGTACGGACAGGGTCGCATCCCGTGGAGAATGGGAGCTGCTAGGGGAAGAGGCAGGACGACGGTGTGGGGCACAGGCAGCGGACATAAGAGAACTCGTTATGCCTACAGGGAGAGACGTTGCCACCTTGTCAGCTGAGCAACTGCAGAAGGAAGCAGCGGAGGCAACAACCGAATTATCTGCGGAGGCAGAGGAAGAATCAGCAGGTGGGACGTTACAGGAGGGGACCGACGCATTAGTGCGCGGAGCAAATGGATATGAAGGTGCACGATCCTGCTCAAGTTTTCGGAATCCCCTAGCGGCAGACAGTACGGGAGCTACACCTGTAGCACAGGACAGGGCACCGCAGGCGGTACAGCAGTTTAATACTGCAGCTCACGAAGAAGTGGCACAGGGTTTTTTTCTGCCTTTGAAACGGATCGTGTATGCGTACCTCTGTGAATTACGGATGCTTCTGAGTTGCCGCGTGGAGGAACTTTCACATCTGTACCCTTCTGTACATCTCCTTCAGAAGGAACAGCAGCAGCTGCAGCTGACACCCTCAGCACATACTAAGCTGCTGTGCCCCACTACGGCCGCTACGAGGCGAACCCGTTGTGGCAGCACTTCGGCGTTTGGCCCCTCTTCAACAAATATTAGTCGTGCCTCGCCCGACCAGCCGGCATGTCTTCCTGAAGATTTCGTGTCTTCGTCCTCTGGGGACGCCTTGTTGGCTACGGCTGCGGGCGTGGGATTGGCAACGAAGGATTGTTCAGTTTGTGCCGCTGCCCCTTGGGAGCCTTTTACGCTGCATATCGCCAATACATTGGAAGCTGAAAATGTCGACGAGTTGCTCCCATATGTGGAAATCTTCGAACCGTGTCTTCACGCAGGTCTCTCACCAGCATGTTTATCTCCGCAAGCGTGTGCGCTTCTCTCTGTTGCTCTGCGCTATGTGGAGAATTCAGGATTCTTGGTCAGCGTTTACAGGCGACAGCGGAAACGTGTAGAAGACTGTGCGGTTTCTGCTAATGCCCTAACTGCTAAGCCTGCACACGGGCTGTGCACATCGGGTACCCGGAACATCACAACTGCCCTCACAGCTCCCGCTCGTACTGCTGCTTCTTCTGCTGTTGTTTCTCTTGATGAAGATCAGCTGAAGAGATACAACGTCCCTCATGCAACGAATGAGGGTGTACTGCCGCGCTCTTCCGGTGGACGCCTAACAATGTCACTGGACAGGCCTGTAATTCATGCATGCGATGAATGGCACGACTTCGTGTTTAAAACTGGTAGCGGCGCAATAAGCAAAGCAGACACGGTAAACATGCAATTGCGTAGTTACGAAGGCGATGCTATTTCCTCGACGACGTCAGATTCTCTCAGCGTCATCTTATCTGCATCGGCGGGAAAGAAACGGTCTAGCAAGACCTCTTCGGACGTAGACGCTTGCGTCGTTGCAGGTAGCGCAGAAAGGAACTCTTGCACCTGTGGTAGGGCCAGCAGTAGTGGAGAGGACACCCTGCACACGCGGGCGGAGACGAGGGCGACAGCCACCGTCCGCAACCCTCCTATCACCGGCAACTGCAGCGCTTGCTACAGGGACGCCATGAACAGAATGCTTCATTTCGCCTTCTCAAGCCACAGCAAATGGGTCGGTGAAGAGGGAAATACCGGCAAATGTGTGCAGAAAAGGGACGAGTACTGTAGTGCAGCAGTGGTTCAACTCGGACACCAGAATGACGGGCACTCGTACGAAAACATGTTGAGAGGGAGGCACGGGGGCAACAGAAGGCATCTGAAAAAACAACCTGCAGAACTAGTTGTCACAGGCAGTGTTTATAAAGAGGAAGGTAGACGTAATGGAGGCGTACCGTTTCAGTATGACGCTGCGTTTTTCCGTTTCGAAGGAATCGACGACCCGCAGTTGGCGAAAGCGTTGGACCGCGCAAAGCTTGTTTGTCTTGAGCATCTTCACTGGTTACGGCAGCTCGTCCCGTCCTGGTCGGGTGCGTTCTCCAGTAGGCTGCAGCAGCAGCAATGCTTGATGAGTGATGGTGTGTGCGGAGGCAGCTGCAGCACCTCTAGAGACCGTGTTATGTTATCTAGCAACTTGTGCAGCAGCAGGTTTAACGCACGTGTGCCAACCCAAACAACCATTAAGGCATCTGCAGAAACCGAGTAGCTGTGACAGCAGTTCACAGGACAGAGTAACGTAGAAGGGCCGGCACCAGCGGGACAAGTGCGGAAGCGTTTTCAGGTACAACAGCGCCTGCGGCAGATGCAGCGCAACAATAGCGACGGAACCAGACACTAACGTGCAAGTATCCGGTAACGTCTCAGTGCTGTTTCCTAGTTCAGGCCTCGCCGTAGCCGAACGGCTGAACGGCTCTTCTGAGGAGCTCAGCGACAAACGGCAGCGGCAATACTAATGCTTACGCACTCAGAGCAGTAGCAGGAGCCACGCACGCTGTGCGAAAGCCTTGGGTAGGGCACTTCAGTCAACAAGGATTATATGGCACTAACGCTGTGGGGCGCTCAGAAAACATGGTAGACAAGCGTTCACGTCAAGCGATGCACGGTGCACTGCTGTTGCATCGTATGCAATCTTCTGAATCGCCTGTAATCTGAGGACCCGATAATTATCCAGAAGTACCTCGTGGCGTGGAGGAGGTCGCACACGCGTGACGTCCCGCACAGTTGTAGGCCAATTTCTTTGCCGAAAAGATCTGCAGGGAGGCAAATGCGTGCCTGGTACTGTGGCGTTTACGTAAGTCGACAAACTGCAGTTTTTCCTTTTGTCGGCTGTACGCTTACAATGGGGCGCCATTCAAATCATTTGTACACAGATGCAGTGTGTCTGTGCACAATCTGCGTCCCAACAGGACTCCACCTTTCCGTCATCTTTTCTCTCGCTCGTGCATGTTGACAAGAGCGCGACGCTATCGAGGTTGTATGCTGTCTTCTTTCAGCTGCGGGGGAGACGGCTCTGCGTCCGACCCTACTTTCAACTGATACGAGACCATGAAAGCGTGCTTGTTCATTTGCTTTTGTCGGTTCCACACGTGCGTCGTTTTGCAGGAAAACCTTACCAACAGCACGCAGAAGCCATCTTGGGGGCACGCAGTGTTTCAGAACTGACGAACTACTTAATCGTTTTCTCCAGTCTTCAACCAGACGTTACAAACCAGTTCCCTGTAACCACGGCTTCGTTGAGGGTAGGCCAAGCTGTAAGCTGCCGTGCAGCGACCAGCAGGCTACAGAAATTGACTGACTGGCGGCAAAACCGGACGGAAGCCCCGCGTATCTGTACGTGGCTGCAGATTCCCCAGCAGCGTAGCGCGCAACACACGAGCGTACTCATTCTTAATTTTTACGTGCAGTCTTGATCTGGCTTCTGTGTACTTGCTTATGCGGTGAAACACGCGTATACGTTTACGTTGGTGTTACCAGCAGCGCATTTGAAGCGCACCTGCCGGCGTGAAAATCTAGGGAGTGACAGACGGCGACAGATAATGCGTCCGCAGGAGACAACTCACACAGCGTTGCACAGGAGAAAGAATTATTTTTCCCTTTGTTCTCCTGCCTCTCTTGCAGCAAGTTCCGAGATTTGTGTCTGCAATGCCTTTTTCCCAGGAATGCCTGGAAGAGCTACAGATCCTGCAGAGCGGGTACGCAGTTTCTGCGTTATCTAGCGGCTTGCTTCGGCCGCGCCCGTCGTCAACAACATCCGACGCGTTCCCGTTGAGAACCTGTCATCGCTCCACAAGCGACGTTGTCTTCTCTTCACGTTCAAGTGTGTCTGACTTCCCCTTCACTCCTACGGCAACTAGCACCGACTCCAATGCCACTTCCGTTACCTCTGCTGTCTTACTTCCTTCTAACAGTAGTGCTGGTTGTACCGGGACATCCCGGTGGGGCTGCACTTCGTCAACTATCAAGTGCGACAAAGTTTTGCTGCCAGTGTCGGAGCAGGAAATCGCAAACGGGCTGCTCGCCTACTCTTGCAGGGAGCGCAGGATGCCCATCTCTGGCTCACAGTGTCGCGATGCCCCTGCTGCGGCGTCACTACTGCAGTCGGGCGCAGCTGTTACCTGCTCCAGCAGCACGCCCAGGTTGAAATCTCGCTCTGGTGTCGCGACCTCTGCTGCAAGTCAATGCCCTGAACCAGTCCGGTCTCCGGATCATCCAAACCACGAAAGTACCGATGTTGTCAGGTGGCGACTGTATGAGAAGGAAGTAGAAGCGAGTCTGCAGCGTATCGTTTTAGAAGGAGATTCTTGGTTGCTCCAGCCGTCGCACGCAAACCGTCGGTTTGCTGATGTTGGCCGAAACTGCTGGGATGTCACGTGCAATGCTGGCAGCAGCCAGTGCTGGGCGAAAACAGACTGTCACGACAGCTGCTTGACACCTAGGAGGAGAACGAGTGACAACGGGCCAGCAGGAGAGGACCCGGACTTAAGAAAGCACTGCGACGACCCGAGCAGTGGCGGGGGAGGCTACAGCAGCAGCACTAGCTGCGGAAATAGCAGCTGCGGCGACGACGAGAACGACGTGAGCGGAGAGGATAACAGCACAGGCGACGACGCGAACTCGAAACAGTTCAGACCGGAGAACAGCAGAGAAAACACGGCGGAGAATAGTTTAGGCGATAGCAGCGCAGAACACGCATCACGCTCTTCGGTCAATTCGTCGGGGAATATGAATGCATTCCCATCGTTTAGTCTTGAAGGAGCACCAGCAGATGCGGCAGCCAGCACCCTGGCCTTAGGGGGCGCATTAGGCTCAGCAGAACGCGTACCACTCTTGCTGCCGCCACTTGTTCCTTCATCTCCACCGTTGCATTTGCTTCTACGGAATGGCCCGCCTGATTGGAGCAGTAGTAGCCACCAGGATAGCGGCTGCTGCGCCGAGACTCTCGAGAAAGCGCCCCGCAGCAGCAGCAACCCCGGCAAAAACGCTGCCAAAGAAGCAGCCGCACGGGTTGGTCTGCTGGTAGAAGCTGCTGATTGCCTGCAACCGCCACCACCAAGAAGCGCGAAAAAACAAGCAGGAACTTCGCCCGACAGAGAGGCAGACGCACAGCAAAATGACTACGTTGCAGAGCTTTTGCTTCTTTTGGAGGAGTCTTACCTTCCTTGCCCCCTCCAAGAGCAACTGTGCGCAGAAGTCCTGCAGTATTTGAGTTCGCCCGCCGTTTCACTTGCGCAGTGGAAGCAGGTTGTGTGGCAGGAAGCACAGCAGCGACAACAAGCACGGCAAGTGCTGCTGCGACGTGAGTTGCTTCGAAAGCAAGAGGAGAAAGAGCCTCGAGAACAACAGGGATGGCCTTCCGGCCAAACAAGGGAAAGCAGTGATGCCGGGACGCAAAGCACGCAGGAGTCACGCTTACCGGGCACAACACCGGCAAAGGGAGACAACGAGACTCCCAGTGGACGCACGACAAGAAACCTTAAACGGCAGAACGATCGCAGTAGGAAACGAAGACCTGTCACCGTCAGACCTTCGCGCGGAGGAAGGACCCTAGCCACAACAAGCGCGACAAACGCAGTGTATGCGCGATCTCAAGGGGAAGGAACTTCACAAGGTTCCGGAGGATGCATGAAGGGAGGGAGCGTTTCGCGTAGTACGCGACTTAGAACGTTGCGTTGGCGGCTGCAACGAGAGCTGCACATGGAGAAGCACCTGCAGGTGTGTAGTAATTTTGCGTAGAGTAGTTGTGCTCCTGGAGGTGCTGTCGTTCCTGCTGACGTTGGTGGTTTTGCAGCTGCGTATGTTTCCTTCGCTGAGTCCGTTGTGCGAAGTGGGAATACAAGCTTTAACCATGCTGGAGGCGCTGGCCTCCACTGCAGTGAATTGTAGCGCGGAGGTTGCCGGCTGTAGTAAAACAGAAGTAGAAGAGAAGCGGGAATACAAACTTCAACAATGCTGGAGGCGCCGGCCTCCGCTGCAGTAAATTGTAGCGTTGAGGACGCCGGCTGTAGAAGAGAAGTACGTGCGGGTGTGTCGCACTAGAGCAGCTACGGCACGGTAGCTACTGGGAGAAATAACAGCTGCAGATTGAAGTCCAGGCGTGATGTCAGTTGGAAGGTATCGAGAAGCCCCTGCGGAGGAGGAGGAAAAAACGGAGCATGCGACGGACAGAGTGATCAGCTGCGTCGCAGGTTCAGCTGAAGAGATGGAAGCTACAACGAGCTAGATGCCCTGGTGTCTGCCATATAACATTGACATCTTGTGTACATACAGGGGCTAGCACGTAGGGGACATTTGTGTGCCCGTCTTCATGTACTGTGACGTCTGCGTGTGCCACGGAAATCGTGCAACACGATCCACAGAGGAATTAACCTATTTTGCAGAGGAATCGAGAAGAAACGGTTGAAAGAGTGCCGAACGCAGAATGGAATGCCTCTGGGAACAGGTCATTTAGAAGTGAAGAACGTTTCACTGAAGGGTGTGATCTTGCAAGGCGTTGCCCAACACTCGCAGAGGTACCGTGGTCAGCGAAAAGACCCTGCATAAGCTATGCAGCTGTCCTGTCGCTTTGATATTCGTGGATAACAGGATACACCCGAGAGCATATGGTGTAGGGCCTCAGACGTGGAATAGACGTCGACAATTCCGAAATCCTGTTTTTTTCGCGCAGACATCTGCAGCATACACACTGAAGAAACTGATACATATGTAGGTGCAGCGCGCTGCGTGACAACATCATGTTTTGTTTCCCAGGGCAGGTGCGCATCGAATATGTACAGGAGCCAGCGCACCAAGAAATTGCTTCAGCTTAACAAGACACTGACAAGGGGCAAGTAGTGCCTTTCAAGTAGGCGAAAGAGTTGCGAGAATCCAGGCTTCCTCCTGACCTTCTGTCCAGTACCCACTTCGAATCGATTTACCGCAGGCTGCTTTTTAGGACGAGTACAAGTAAAGTACGGGCAAATACTGTCTTCCAAATTGCCCCAACATACAACTGTCCGTGCAGGCAGGAAAGACTTGTATCTGGAGTGCCAGCAAATCGTGCGTCCGTGCCGTCTCTGTGGGGCCTCATTTTTTTGGATGTAGAAGTTAACAAATATTGTTCCAACGCAGAAAGTGCAGCGCGCGGCAACCTATTTGCACACATTTGATCTTAGAACATATGACTCACGCCGGGTCATCCGTCCTTGTGCAGTCACATGATCACACACGCCGTGCGGAATTGGTACTGTCGTTTTATGTGCTAACAGCAGCTGTGTGTGGCCCTCTCGCTGGATATATGTGGGAGCGCGTCACCAGGGAGCGTGCTCTCACATGCGCACAAACTCTTGCACTAGCAGGTCTGCCAGATGACAACGTTCTGTGCTCCGTTAGATCGGCGCGCGGAATTGTCGCTTGGGCAGTAGGAGAGCCTGCATCCACATATATACGTGTGTACACTCTCGTATTTGTTGCACTGGATGGCTTCACTGATGCATCCGAGATTTGCTTTTCAGGTGTGCGTACTACTGTCCTCGGATCGTTCCGATTTGTAACGTTGCCAGGAGTCAGTCCAGCGCTTACCAATTGGCTACTAAGAAGCAACACGTACAAACAGCACGCAGATACGAACAGTAACACACGCACCTCCACGTATGTACGTGATCTGCCGTCGAACGCCGTAAATGGAGCTGACACCGCTTAGAACATGTCACCCGGCACTTGCGGAAGGCAGGGGTACAGGCAGTGCAGAAACGTAAGGAGCTGAGCTTTCACGCAGTTAATGGTCTACCACTCCTCAAGGTGAGAGCGTGCGCAGCTTCCCCCCTTGCTATCCTACGAAGCGAAGAACACATTGAACTTTGTTCTATCTGGGGGAGGCTCACGAGGAGAATATCGCGGAAGGTCGTCCCGCGACCACAGGTATCTGATTCGTATTATTCTTAAGTTGGTGCAACCGCTGGTAAGTAGTGACTTCGATGGAACAGCGTGCCGCCGTATCTGCTTGGTCACGGATAACGCCGTTTTCAACGCAAGAGTATGCTTCAGCCTCCTCGGTATATGTGCAGAAACGCGCGATGCTCCAGGTAGATCTCCTCGCCGGGCTTGTGACCGTTGCGCTTTTCAGCCAGCACGAGTCTTAATCTCAAGGGGCGCAAGTTCCGCTGTTGTGTTAAAAAGCGTTGCGATTAATTTACATGACGACTTAAGGGATTTGCTAATAAGATAAACCTCTACTGAGATTACTGTCAAGCCAGCAATCGATGTCCCACCTCGCTCCTGCAAAACGTCATGAAGCTCGGGAAGATCCACCCCATCGTCACGAAGTACCTCGTCAACGTTTCGAAGCTTTTTATTCCGAGCGGGGCGGAAGTGGTATGCCGCACCTGGTACATCATTCTTACTTTAGAACTCAAGTAACAGACGTCTTCGAGAATATGGCAAAACAACGCGCTAACTTCGTAATAATGTATGTGTAGACGACTGCAAAGAAAACCAGGCAACAGATTGTATACCGGCAATTACTGCAGGAGCCGAATTTACATGCTACGACGCGTTCTGCGCCTTCCACTCTCCACCGTACACGGCACCCCACAAGGCACGTGTTATCTTAACGAACCAGCTTTTGACAGAATCTACCTTGTGATGGTTTGCTGTTCCACTTCTCGGCACTACGTGTGTCGGCGGATGTCGTTTGTCACTCCCCTCGAAGAAGCAGCCTTCTAACTGTCATCCTGCCGCGTGGTTTTTCGAGATGCAGTCTCTTTTCCTTCAATCAAAAAACGGTAGGCACTTCGCTTTTCACAGTAGAATGCCGTATCTTCAATTTCTATGAAGTATTTTGAAAGTTATGCTTCTCGCATTACTTGCGTTTATTCGATGCCAGGTACACAGGCACGTACACTTATACATATCTATACATATATGTACACGTGAGTTTCCTCCTGAGTGCTGTGCATCTTTACTGACCTCGTTTTCTGTCAAGTTGCAACAAGAGAATCAAAGTACCGGGCGGAACTGAAAACCGGCAACATCTACAGTACAGTACCTGGCCCAGTGTACAAGAGAAACGTTCCGCTGCTCGCTTGGCCGAGTTCGGCTCTATACACACAAGTAGCCCGTACAGATATACCTGCAGGTTGTATACGGACACACACAGGTGTGTCTACGCAGTATACGCATCACATGTGACACACCAAGATATTCGTGAACTGTGCGTGAGTCCACGCAATAACTCCATGCGTCGGCAGGCAGGCCGGAAGTACGCGAACGCCTTCGTAACAACTGGCTACCTTTCGCGCGCACACTTCCTTTCACGGTGTTGCCAGTACAAGCACTTCTGCGAGGAGCAGTGGAAAGCTGTAGCGTGGCATCCACATGTCTGGTTGTGTTAAAATTTTGCTAGTTTCGTCAATCACGTACGCACTTCAACGCAATTCCTGCATGCCTTCGACATAGAGATCACCTACACAGGCACACATACTTAGGCCCACGAGCACGCATGCACACACCTCCACGCAAACCCACACACCTACACAGCCACACTCCTATGCTGGCACACTTACACTTACGCCCACACACACTCTCTTCCACAAACACATTCAAACGCATCCATACAGATACATACATTCACATCCGTATGCATCTCCACAAATACGCACTTGAATTCAGCCCGTCCGTACATGCGCGCATGTACGTGAAAAGGTTGACTAGTGGAGTCCCAAAGGCACTCGGTGGCCGTCCGCAAAGATCACGGCAGCTCCAGACCTTCGAGACGTGCGACGAAAAAAGCAGCACATCGAACGAGGGGAAACCGTAGGATAGATATGGCAATATCAGCTGCCACATCAGCATGTGGTTCGCCTGAAATGGCTCTCTCCACCAACTGCAGCACTCTGTGTCCTGTTGCTCTCACCCCTTTTGCTAAGACATCCTTGGAACTCCTCGTCTTCTTCTGATTCTCTCGCAAAGCTTCTGACTGTGTCGCCCCTGCAGCTGCGCACGCCCCTCTGTCGTGACGTCCAGCAGGCGCAGCACCGCCTGCACGGCTGCGGTCGTTGCGTTTATCTGCGTGCATGCTGGAGCATGATGCAGAGCTTTGCTGCTGTTTCGTATCCTCTGCGGCATCTTCCCCGCAGTCCCACAGCAGCAGCCGTGGCTCTCGCGGTTCCTCCATATTTGCAAGCGGTGCTTCGGGTGGCCGCTCCTGAAGGTGGTGGGTAGTTATGTGCACGTGCCTTTTGCCACCAGCAGTCACCTCTCGGATCTCCTGCTGACGAGCCGCAAGAGGTGCAAACTCTTCTTTTTCTCCCTGCTGCGAAAGGACAAGAAGCTGCAGTTTGTCCCCGTTGCTGCAGCGTCCTAGCCCTTCTCCCGCCTCCTCGTCCTCTGCCGCTGCGTTCGCTACGGCAAGTTCTGCACCACCTTGACCGCGGCTGGCAGGACCCGCCGCATTGATAGCAGTACCATCATTCGCGGACTGAGACACGTCCTCCACAGGTGTAGCAGCACGGCGGAGAGACCTTGTCCCTCCTATGCCAGCAGCGAGTGGGAGCACCTTGCTTTCTCTATCTGTGTGGCACATACTACTCTCCATCTCTCTCATTACAGACAGCGCAACCGCAGTGCTTCCGTCTGCGCGTGGCACGGCAGTTTCTCGCTTGGCCACACCTGAGTCTTCATCATCCTCTCTTTCACTCGGGTCCCCCCCCCTTCCAGCTTCTCTCGTTTTCCTTCCACGGCCTCCTAATCTTCTCTCAACATAGGGTCTCTGTATTTCAGCATTCGCCTGCGACACTCCCCCCCCTGGTCCTCTTGCTGTCGCAGTGCCTGCTGTTGCGTCCGGTACTCCCACTCTGCCACCTGCTGCTGCCCGCGCAGCACGGCGCCTGGAGGGAGAGAACGCTCTTGGCAGCTCCCGCGCCGCCCCTCCTACACGAGGAGCGTCAGACCAAATTGCGCCACTAGTAGCGCTGCTGCTGTTCACACTGCGACAGTAGCCGCTGCTCCTACGTCTGTGTAGCCTTGCTGCGGGCACGCGGACGACTGCATAGTATGCGTCTCCAAAGTTTGCTGCTCCCCCATCGTCCTGCGTTTTTGCTGCCCACAGCAGACAGACAATCATGTGATAGAAGGTGAAGCAGCCAAAGCTGAACATCATGCCGAAGAAGATGTCTACCGTGTAATGACAAAAAGATGCGTCAATAATAATAATGTTTGCTGCTGCTTGCAAGATGCACCATGTTCCAAGCAGATTCCACCCACAACCCCACCAGAGGAGTGCAACTAGTCGGCGCCCCACATAGCTTACGCAGCTCTTGCAAAAATGCATGAAACCGCCTTTTATTATGCCTCCCCCTGCCCCTGCTTGGCGCCCTGCTTTTCCTCTACAACCTCTTGCTGCTCGTCGCTCGCCACTGCCGTAATGACCCATCCGTTCGAGCTCCTCTTCTCCGTCTTGTGCGCGGATTCCGTAATATCTCTTCTTCACACTCCCCCCATGTTCTCCTGTTGTATCCTCTTCTCCTGCCCCTGCCGCTTCGTCGACGGGGACAAAAGCGCTGACAGGCGCTTCCTCCTCTGCTGCCGGGTCAGGGGCTACCGACTCGTGGGTAGCGGCAAAAAAAGAAGATAGGCGGGGAGGCATGGAGCAGCAGCTGAAGTGCAAAGTATTTTCCTTTTCGTTGTGATGGCGGCGGCTTTGGTGGGGAGCCAGCAGGGCACGCATTCCGTCTTCTTCTTCGGAAGAAGAGCAGCTGCCTGCGCCGGCCGTACACTGGGAGATGCTGCTACTGTCGTCAGGCAGCTTCTCCACGTTGTTCACTGCAGCAACAGCCGCCCGCGCAGAACAAGATGCGGGAGCAAATGCAGAGACCAGGCCTGCAGCTTCTCCTTCTTGTCCTCCTGCTGCGTGCGTCCCCAGAAAATCCGATTTTCCATCTGCTGTCACTGGCGCACAGTGACCGGGAGAGAGTGGCCGCTCTTGTCCGAGAGCAGCAGGCCTACGGAACACGTGGGAGGCTCTTGGGAATTCAGAATCCATTTGTTTGCTCCCACGTGCTTTTTTTCCTCCGCCTCTACTGCTCGTCAGCAGCAAACAGTCTTCGGTTCTACACTGCATCTCTCCTGCAGCCTGCTCCCCGACCGTCGCCTTGACCTGCGTCTGCGATACTGTGCAGTCCTCCTTGTCTGTACATGTTCCCTGATGTGCTGCAGCACCCGCTGCTGTGTGACCCGCTCCTGCACGTGCAAAATCCTCCATCTCCTGCAAGTGCGTGCTGCTTTCCCGCTCCTCTTCCTCAACAACAGCAGCAGCTGCAGCAGCAAACGCCGCACACAGCGCTGTCGACGCTGCAGACGGAGACGCACCCTCGCCAGCGCAGGCAGCAAATGGAGCCGCGCACGCGCTATTGGCCGCACAGCCTGTTCCGTTGAGACACGAGGTACCAGGTTCGCCTATGGATACGGTAGATCCCTCTACAGGAGCGACGCGAAACGATCCGCCAGCTCGGCTAGTAACGCAGACACCGCTAGCACCCGCAGCAGCACCAACAACGGCCTCATTGCGAAGTAGCACTCGAGTAGCTACAGCTGTGAGTGCACACCGTTCCGCTTGCATATCCTGCCCACTACCTCCTTCGTCAGCGGTTCTTTCTCCTGCACCTCGTGCTGCGTCTTCTTCTCCTTCACATGGCTGCTCGTCTTTGCTGTCAGCGACGTTCAAGGGCTTCACCTCGTCCTTGTGGTACACGTCGCATGCGGCACGCTGGCGGCAGACCTGTATCATGTCGCTTGACGTCTTGCGACCGCGGTGGCCCCCGCCTACGTCTGCGCTGCAGCTCCTGCTAATTTCACTGTCGCGCCGGGTGTTCGCGCGGCGTTTAAGCTGATCGACGGCAGAAGCGGTCAAAAGCAAGGCCTCATCTTGGTTTTTTTTACTTTCTTCCTTAAAAAGGGAGCCGTGCGTTGCTGCAGAGCCTCCTTCTGTACCCTCGTCGCTCCCGCTGAAGACTTGAGCAGCAACGTTGCTTTCACTCCTGGAGCGCTCCTCTGGCAGTTGCTGGCGCTGCTGCAGCTGGTGTCGGTGGCCGACCGACTCCATACTGGTGGACGAGCTAGTGAGACCTCGCTCCTGCTGAGCGGCAGCCGACCTTCTTCGGTGCTTCAACAACCAGCGTAGGAAGATGTGGAACGGAGCCCGTTGCATCTCAGCTTCATCTTTGTTGCAGTTATTGTAGAAGAGCCACGTGGCTACACAGAGACACGTACTTAATGTGTGGCCCGAGATAATCATATCGGTGCACTGCGGCAACTGGAAGGTGGAAGCAAGAACAACATTTTCGACGAAATCTTTTGCCGAATGAACAGGTCTCACCTTGCAGTTGGGGACGGACGCGGGCATCGTTGTCAAAACTATAGCTATCCCACGCAGCCAGTACGTGGTGGCCATCAAGAAAAAATAACGACAGATAATCAACAAGTTGAGAGGCAGCTGCACAAAAAATAGATGCCTTATTAGCGTTACTGCCAGCAGCGGGACAGTGAGCCCGTCTGTGACGGCCTGTGTGAGCCCTGGGGGAGGAGCGCCACCAAAGACCAGGTCATGAAACCTATCTGGTAGCTTCGGCTGCGGGTTGTGCTGGTACACCAGGTCCGAGACCGTAGACAAGGCAGACATTGACACATCGGCAACAACGAAGTAGCAAAAAATCCAGAACAGTCGCTTCGCGAAGAAAGACAAGGCACTGCTGCGCTTGTGGGGCCCACGTTGCCACCAAAAAGCCTTTCCCAGCAATCCCACATTTGTTGCCCGACTCCACCACGACCCACCACGAGTACCAGCGGCGCCAGCAACACCTCCCACGTCTTCTACCAGCGTTCCTTTACCGGCACCTTCTGACAAACGTAAATCTCTGGCGTACGCTTCAGGAGGGCTCAAAAATCTGCCCGCGTCCACATAAGTCGGCAGCGACAAAGCGTCTGCCTCCTCTCCTGCGGCCTCCTCCGGTGCTTCTCGTGGTGAGGCTCCTCCCTCTGCGGCTTCTGCTCCTGCAGCTACCCGGGTGTCGACAGCAAACTGCGGAGTTATCCAAATGCACGGCTTCACAATCAGCAGAGGCTGGGCCTTCTCGAGGACAACGGAAGACCTGTCTACGGTGCTTCGCCGTCGTCGGCGGTGGGAAGAAGCAGGGAGACTCGTTTCCTCCTCACGGTCACCACCGGCGTCCAAAGTGGCCAGCCCTCCTGCAGCTTCTTCTTCATTAACGTGGTTTCTGCTGTGTGGATCCTCTGTGTCTTCTGAAAAATTCCGTTCCCCCCAAAACATCCGCCTCCACGCTGCAGCGCCTGCAGTGCGCGGTCGCGACGGCGGAGACGGTGCATGCGCTTCGGCCCGTCCTGTCTGCTGCCGTGACTTTCTGCTTCGGTCACCACCTCGTGCTCCTGCGTCTCTGTTTCTGGCACCCGCTGGGCTTCCACGACGCTCTTGAAAACCTTCTGTGAGTACGTCTAACTCTCCCGAACCTCGGGAATTCACGTGCTCTGCTCCCTGCTGCAAGGTCTCTACTACTGCTACTTCGTCGCCGCTTGTCGCTTCTGCAGGTGGCGCCCGTCCGCCAGCAGGAAGCACCAGGAGCTGCCGCTCGCTAAATCGCCGCCTAACCGATTCCCGTGCCGCTTCGGATGTGCTGCTGTTGGTGCTGCGCCTCCTCCTGGAGGCCCCATTATCAGGAGCGTAGTCCACTTGCGGAGAACCGCCTTCGAGTCGCGTAGACACGGTACTCCTACTTTGAACGCTTCCTCTTCGTGATACGACTCTGCGAGTAGTTTCACGTGCCGCTGGAAACCTCTGTTGCACGTGAAGTTCGCGAGCGTTTGTTCTCGCTGCTGCTGGCTGCCTGATTGAAGAAAGCTCAGGAGACGAGACGCCGTCGGAACTGTCCCTCACCACGGTATTAGGCGGCTGCAGCCAAATCGAAATGGCAGACGCCGACGCCTGGGCACCAGGTGCAGCCGCAGCAGCAGCCAAAGCAGCAGCGGAGCACGCCGCAGACCGATCAGCACCAGCAGCGGTGAAGTGAGGAGTTTCTCGCTGCTGGCACAAGCGGCGCGGCACCGACGTAGCGGCAGGACGTGAAACCCCGTGATGCGCGGCGGCAGCACCAAAGCAAGAAAACGTGCGCGGCATTTTGATGCGGGGTTCTACGTATACTCTTCCCTGCTGTTATTTTTCCCTGCTTACGCTGAAGTGCTGGGGCACACTGTACAGATCTACCTTTCCTTTCCTCCCTTCCTGGGCAGATTGTACTCTCAAGTCCCCCTGCAACGTGAGGAGTTCGACGTGCATAAGCGTACAGGTACATAAGAAGGCAGCCAACAACGAACGATATATTTTCCTGTTCCTAAGCTGTGGACGCCAGAGGCACGCTATGAACTGCACTCAAGCAGATCGCTAACTTGCACTCCTACTGCCGCGTCACGCACACATACACGAGTGCATCACACCAGGGAGTCATACTCGTGTACTCCCCAAGCTGCCACGCCTGTTGCACCAGAATCACCAGAGTATATATCAAGCCACAAAGACACGCCTGCGCGCTACACGAGGGAACATACGCAAAGAAGTATACGGACTGGTCGCGACAAGCATATGCAGTGACGAAGACGATTACGCATGAAAGTCAACCACAGAGATGAAAGACGAAGTACTCAGCAACCACAAGACGGTGTGAATCGCATTCAACGTCTCTGCCATTGCCACCACGCCGCAGCTGTACAACTCTGGGCGGTGTGTATCTTGCATTTGTCTTGCTGACGATTCAGCCCCTCGTTCGCTTGACGTCTTTCTGCCGCTTCTGTGTATATCTAGCTCATTGACGAGACTCTAACATATTCGCCGGCACACGAAAGTAGGGAAGTAGTGAGTTTTCTTGGCTTCTCGCACCGTTGCAGATCGACGCAATCACAGGCTGCACCTGCAAGTACGCCACGGCAAACCGTCCTATCCGAAATTCGTGCTGGTCAATCACCAGGAAACAAGTACTACAACACAAAAATATTGCCGAGATTCCCCCACACAAAAGCGTGCACCAGGTTCTCCCTCTACGCAGAAGCTGCTGCACTCTGTGCAGTGCATGTACACACCATGTGTCCACAACGACGACTGCGCGCAAACCCTCCGGTCCGTCAGCGTCAAACGCCGCGTTGCCCCTACAAGTTCCCCGAACAGCAGATCTATCAAAACACAGGACACTGCCGAGAACCCGGCGCAAGGACGTGAACCGGGTCTCAACGTTTGCGTCCTGTAGCACCCAGGACCTACTATAAAACGCTTTGCGGCGTAGAGCCGACGCGGCCACAAGACGTTAGGCGAACCTTAATCAGGCAAGAATTTGTACTCGCCACGCCACCAGGAAAAGAGTGAAACATTTGCAAACACAGAACAGCTGCTACGAGCCCCGCACCAGGGTGTGAACCGAGTCTCCACCTCTCTGCCCCGCACGCAGCAGCTACGGATCCCTCTACGCCCTACGCAGCCACCAAGGGCCTGCGATAAACCGCGTACGGGCTCGATGTCGTGTTGACCCGAGGGACCGTCGTTGAGACCCGGGCGCACTGCGACACGCGTAGCTGTGCCGCTGTCTTCTGCAGCAAATATAAAACTGTACGTGACCCGAGGCACGTCGAAGTTCTGTGGCCGCGCGTGCTGCTGATGTCGCTCTCGACGCTGTTGCTGTCCTGTCGCAGATTTTGCGGGATGACTTCGTTCTGCGTCTTTTGCGGCTGAAGTCTCGCTAACGGCAGTCTGAACCACGCACACTCAGTACACACGGAAAAAACTGCCCTGCGGGGTGAAGCTCAAGCCAAAGCAACTCCACGCAGACGTCACCGGCTCTCAGGAGACCCCTCTGTGAGCAGCCTAGAAGACAAGCCTCTTCCGGATAAAATATATCGGACGACTGCTTTCCGTACAATGAACGCGCACGAAGACCGACGTTCAACTCTCTTCGCTGCGTCTATCATTGCCTGTGTATTACGGGCTGCTGTTGTGGGGACTACTGCAATTGCTCCTGAAGATCAGGCGCAGTTGTGGCGCAGCAAGGTCGCGGCAGAACCTAGCTGCACGGTTTCTTTAGCGCTTTCGACGGGCGTCGGGGCAACAGCAGCAGCAGCAGCCGATAATGTCTAGGCTGCTGCTACGTGTCGTTGCACATCCTTGCGCAAATAGTAGCACGCACCGCGTGCAGGTCATCTGCTGTGTTGCTCGAAAAAAGCACGTGACTCCTCCTGGGCCTGCTGCGGAGAACGGGGGTGCTGTAGACAGTATTCGGCTGTCACTGCTGCGATGCGATGCAATCCTGTCCTGCTGTCGTACGCGCAGCGAGGACGATCTCTCTGCTGGGCCTTCTGTTGCCTTTCTGCAAACGCTGCGCTCGCGCTGAGTCTCCTTGTGCTTCGCGGGGCGATGCTGCGGAGTTCAGCTTCGCGACTGCCGCTGCTGTTCCTTTTACTGCTGCGACGACAAGCAGCTGCTGCTACTCCAGCTGCTCCGTCGGACAGCGGGGGCACCTCTTTCACAGACGGCGAAATCTTCAAGCAAGCAAGCGGGATCCCTCTTCGGTGCTCTCTCTCTCTATGAAAGCCAGAAAGTAGCATGTAGAAGTGTCTGGTCGAAACACAAAGACAAGTGGGTGCACATTAGGAAAGGTACGATACGAGGATAAGGCGCTGCTCGTGGAGTCAGCAAGCAATACGCACGCAGTCTCACTAGCTGCGCGTGCCCTTTTCGCACGTGAGCTGGTGCAGCAGTTAGATCTTCGCTGCCTTAGTAAGCGGGAGGCGACAATGGAGTTCATACACCGTGAACCGGGATATGCACACGTACGCACATACTTGTGTACACAGTATTCACGTGTAGACACAGTAAGTACGTATACGTGCATGTAGGACAGACGTGTTTACATCTGTATACCTACGCGTATGACCTATGTCTCTGTAGACATGTCGGCAGCACGGAAGGCTTGTGCAGGCGCACTTTCAGTGCTTTAGTGCGTCTGATTAACACTTGCAGTCACGAGTGCATCCCCCCAACCTTCATCTATGGTCGTCGCTTTTCAGACCGGATGGCGCTGTTATAGTTGAGGTCACGTGTACACACGTACGTGCTGTGTGGTGGACTTGCGTATCCAGACTCTGTCTTATACGTGCCCACGTACGTCCTGCCACGTCGGCACCGACTCTACTGGAAGAGGCACTTGGAGGCTTTCTACAGCCTGCCGCTGCGCCGAAATACTGGGAATCAATCCTCTACAGAGACGCGAGACCGCAAAGTATCACGTTGAAACTAGTGGCCTGCAATAGCCACGACCACCACTGACACACAGTTGTACAAAGCGCGGTCTCCTGCAGCTGCAAAAATAACGTAATAGTTCACGTCTAGACAATATGAATTCTATTACGGCCTACGTCGTGCTTGCTCTTCTGTCTAAGTTGTGGACGTCGAACGCTTTTTACGGCGTGGGCGGAGACAACAACAAGAAAAATACAGTGTTTGCGACGAACGCAACTCGGCTAAATGGCGATCACGGAAACAAAACGTTAACTACTCAAAAGAAATACAAATGCTACAAACTCATGCATTTCCGGACGGGAAACAATAAAACAATCGATACCGTCCGCAGAGCAGTATCAATGGGGGGGCACACAGCACGACAGCACATACTACAAGACATACAGGTGAGTTGCACTCAAGATGCATGTCTCCCCATGTCAGCTGTTCCTTTTAGACACGCCCCGAAATGAAAGAAACAAATCCACGGGTGTTCCCACAATATGTGCTAGCACGTCACACTACCACCATGGAGGCGCAAGCACGCTGCATTGCTCTTCCAACAGAAGGTGCGATGCGCGAACGTCTCAGTCTCTCTCGCTTTTAGGTGCTGCTACTGCTCGCCGAAGACAAAAACCGAAAAGCGAAGGAAATTCTGAGCACGCGGAGATACGGAAGGTTAGTCGCCAGAGCCCACGTTACGTTGATCAACGTCGACGTGCTCGCCGGAGAGAAGCTACTAAGCTACACAGAGAGAGCGACCGAAACTCTGGTGCAAGTGGACGGTGTGGGCAGCTAACAATCAGTTTCTTAAGATCTGCTTCGTTGAAAACAAGTCACCCACAAGCACGGGTGTCTCTGCCTTCGCTGTTTTGGAAGAAAGAGACTTTTCTATAACAATTCGCGACTGTTCTTCGGGCGTAACCCGCAGCCGGAGTGGCAGCGACAAAAACAGCAGCGCTAGTGGCAACTAGCGCTGCGTAAAAGCGATGGCCACCGCACTAGCGTAACGTGCAGGGTCTGTATCTGTGACATTCACAGCACGGCGTGAGCTGCGGGGTCCATAGGTGCAGCAGCAGCTATGACTGAGGATACAGGAAATAGTTCATCATTGGGATGAGGAGGCCAAAGCGAAGTGTCTAATTTGCGACAATAGTAGCAATAGTGACGACGACCAAAAGTATGCACTTGAGTAAAACGAAAAAGTACGTCGTTCTTGAAGGTAAAGAGGTGCTTGCTGACGGCGTACAAGAAGTAGGGAGTCACCCAGACAGGAAACCGGCACCTAGTCGTCGCCATCGTGAAACTGGAAGGTGTACCTTCTCAGGCCAATTTGCGAAAGACGTTTCGAGGCATGTCGATATTCGTCACAGGGCGTGGATGGGGAGTAGGTGCACAAATAGCGAGGACACATGTGGCCAAATTAGTATCTCAGCCCCCATTAACGAATGTAGGCGCATAACGGTAGACGATTAGTGAATTCTGGAGAGGCCTAATGACGCACTGATGTGTTTCCACAAAATAGAGTGTACGTAGAGGAAAGTAAATGACACAGTAATAGTCTGCGAAGTGAGGTAGAGGACCGCAAGGGGGCCCTTAGAATTTCAATGAGTTTCGAACAGTTCGTCCCTAATTATGGGAATACAGGGTTGGCAGAGGCAAACTCACGAGGTGCGCAGGCGTGGGAGTGCTCTATTTGAGGCCCTCGCACATGTGAGGCCTGATACTCTTACTTGTTGAAACCACTAGTCATATACTAATTTTTTCATGCACACGTGAGAGATCCTGTCTTCACGGGACCTGCACATTCGTTTCATGCCTATGTTGCGTCCACCTCAACAAACCGTAAGACTCATGCAGCATTTGCACCCACGTATACGCACAATAGAGTTTGGTTTCACGTCAACAGGCTAGACGTCATCCGGATGTAGTGAATGGAGAAATGAATCTTTTTTGCCATCGAGAGCAGCCACTCGAATTGTTTGTAAAAGTGGACGTACATGAGAAGTGAATGTGTGCCCGATGACGCCAATAACACTTTGAATCTTCTACGTTATGTTGCTACCCTAGACGTGTTGCTTCTGTAGACACCATTGAGGTGGATCTGAGAAAGGAGCAGAAACAGCCGCATAGTGGAGGAGAAGCGGACGTTTTGCCTTTTGTGAGGTGTGAACGTGAAAATTTTCGTGATGATGTGTGCTCCGCACAACTTTTGGTAGAGGTGCTCGAAAAGTAGTTGGTTTCCCATTGGCAAACATCATTGCTTGGAGCCCTTCTTCTTTGGGATTTTTCTTTGCACGGTGCGTGGTTCGCATTGTGTGTGTTCGGGTGCGGACTGCTGACATGAGCAAAGCTTTTGAAAGGGGCTTAAGCACTGGGCTGACTGAAGTGTCAATTCAGCACCGTCCTCAATTTAAACGGAAAAAACTGCGTACGAAATAACTACAGGTCTGTGTCAATCGTAGGACACGACATTGGAGCTGAACATTCTCAGCAAGTCTGGTGTGGGTATTCTTCGTCCGTACTACGACCACGAGGACGTCATACGAGGGGAGGTCACACTACTTGTAAGTGACTCTCGGTTCTAATCGTATCATAGAGAAGTGCACGAAGTGGCTGGGGTAACACACTGTAAATGCTATTTTACCCTACCGTCAGCGTATTCGCGCGCTGGCGGTTCCCTGCTGTGTCAGCTGCAGTGTGCGACTTTGTATGACAAGTTTTGTTCCAATGCATACATCGATGCACACAAGTCTCACTGTTTTACCACCCGACTCGATAGTTGTGCTCCCTTTCTTGACACAGTTCTGGAGACAGCTCGGTACAAATTTGTGTCTTTGATTTTTGTAGAGAGCGCGGTATGAGTCCCTGTATTCTTTGTTTACAGTTTCCATCAACTTCTCGTCGATATTAATGCTTCAACATGGTTTGCAGGTGCTTAACGTAATCCTCACGTACGCGCGTATCCTTCAGAGTGACGCAAGAGAGGTTACACACGTCCACTGATCCTGGGAGCTGCGGAATTCTCTACAAAAGGGGGAGAAGACAAACACGCTGTTGAAGACACTTCAACAGAGAAGATCTGCGCCACAACACTCTTGCCGCAAAATACCAGTTTTCCTCGCTCTGCAGCGACACTTCTACACGTGTCAATTCGTATCATGTATATACATGTGTAACGTGTAAGCTCTTAGTTTTCCTGTTGCGTGTGTCTACCCACACACATGCCTCCCCACGAACCTACCGCGTGTGTACTGTCAAGAGAAGTACGCGGCTGAACGACGCAACAGACCAGGATGAAAGATCACGATACCGTGTGTACCCGAGTAACCAAAAAGGAGGTGGGAGCAATCGCTGCTGTATGTCCTGACTATCGAACCTTGTCCACAGGACACTGGCGCTCACCATCTGGCACTATCATATTTCCACAAGGCAAGCAACAAGCCTTTTGCTCGTGGTTTCTGTGTACGATATACAGATATACAGCAGACAATATGTGCGAAACACCCTCCCGTTTTCTCTCCCGGCACACTGCAGAAGAGACCTTGTAAGCCGACGCATCTTCGTCCTACACAGGCGCATACGCCTACACCACGATGTGCACGAATAATGAGTCGCGCTGTTCTCCAAGAGCACGCACACGTGGATCGGATTGTTTTGAAATTGCTGCAGATGTAAGTGTTTGCCCGACATCAGGCATGCTGTCATTTGCACATCGATCTCTTTTAACTTCTGTAAAAGAGCATGCCTGATGTCGGGCAAACACTTACATCTGCAGCA
>KL647306.1:1796503-1869219 GCA_000727475.1 Sarcocystis neurona
CATCGATCTCTTTTAACTTCTGTAAAAGAGCATGCCTGATGTCGGGCAAACACTTACATCTGCAGCAATTTCAAAACAATCCGATCCACGTGTGCGTGCTCTTGGAGAACAGCGCGACTCATTATTCGATAGTGCCAGATGGTGAGCGCCAGTGTCCTGTGGACAAGGTTCGATAGTCAGGACATACAGCAGCGATTGCTCCCACCTCCTTTTTGGTTACTCGGGTACACACGGTATCGTGATCTTTCATCCTGGTCTGTTGCGTCGTTCAGCCGCGTACTTCTCTGTTGCAACACTGGGGAAGAAGGCAATTTTTACAGTTTCAAACTCATTCGTGATTACCCCTGTTCTCGAGTTACACACGCAGGCCCCCCGTTCAGCTTTGCTCCCGATCAGCACTGCTTTTTTTCAGTTTCCAGCACAGGCCACATCCTACCCACTGCAAATAATTTTTCCAGTTGGTGCGTTCCCGTCCAGGGTTGCTTTGAAATTTAAGGCGTTTGCTCAGGCTCATCCGGGTTTGTTCAGGCGGCGTGCACACTAGTGCAGATGTGTGACTGCGTGTAGAACAGCCTCGAAGCAGCCACTTGCGCTCTTGTCTGTAAAGGATTTCTGATCGCACAGCAGTTAACTACAGTGGACGTGGACGTAGTTAGTTGTGGGCGGTGCTCACCTTTGACGCGAGCAGAGAGCACACACCATTGCTTTGATGCACGTGCACTGGGCACTGTCTAGCCAAGAATAATTCTTCCGCCAAAGGAGTGGTCAGCCTCCCTTTCCACGCAACATTTCCACTCCTTGACCGATAAATGCAAAGCTGCTGTCACGTTATAAGTTAATGCCGTTTCTTCATAAGATTATATTATAACCAAAAGATTGCTTGACACGTCCTTTACACGCAGAGGCGGGCGTGCAAGAGATTGTGTTCTTGCATGTCGATTGTCCGCCCCGTGTGTGTGTGAACACAGGATATGCATGTAAAGTACTCGCACGTATGAGCAAGAGAACCCTCCACGGAGTGTGTCAACGGCATTTGTCCTACATGATATTCAGGACGAAAGTTATGGTCGTAATCCTGCCGTATCCACGCTGAATACGCAGTTTGAAGCAGTTGATACTAGTTTCGAGATTATGCAGTGAGCGGCAGTACACGGGAAACCTTAACTGCTTTGATTCGTGCACTACGGAGAAGTCATTTTGCACCGCGCCAACGTCCCTACCTGCTTGTTCAAACCGCGATGTGCCCCGTGCCAAGGGTCTCAGTGGTACGTACCAACATATAGATACTTCATCAGTCCGCCAGTCAGCGTCTTCCTCAAACTACCTCTGCTGCTGGCAGCTGTCTAGTGTTTCACTTGGCAGCTTCGTACAGAAAACCAGAACAGTGCAGAGAAATGCTGACCGTCTCTGCCATTCTCCTTTTTGCCTGTTTTTTGTAACCTCTCGTTTAACTAGCAGCGTCAAGCACAGGCGCGCGACAGTTATACAATACACGTCTTCATTGGTGACTTCGGCTGCTGCTTGCGTGTGTTCGTTAAGCGGCCCAGTGTGCCCATGAAATGCCCAGTAGTTCTCTCGTGGTCACTTGTCCGAGGTGGGGTAGCAGTGGAAAGAGGTGTTTTTGTCCTACAGGTCCCCTCCTCTGTTTTTTGAGATCGGCTTGTTCAGGGCCCTAAGAGTTGCCAGTAGGGCTCCTAGTTGTGTTCAGCAGCCCGAAGAACTGCCAGTAGAAGTGCTGTGTAGTGCCCGCTGTTGTCGGCTTCCTGTTCACGTATCACAAGGTCAATGTCTGACGTGATGGGTACATTCGCTGCCACAAGCGCTTGGCGGAAGTGATTTGATGTCAGTCTCCCGCACGAATAAAGAGAAACGAGGCTCTGCAAAGGCGTTACATTCTGCTGCAGGGCCTGCGAATCATGTTCTTCCTTGGTCATTGTTTGCTGCTGAACGGTCACAGCGTCTGCAGTTCTGGGCTGCAGCATTTTCCTCAAAAGAAATTCTTGCTGGCGTTGCTGTTGGCCCGGTTCTGCCCACGTCAGAGGATTTCTTCTAGGCTCGTAGAATGGTGCCCTGTCAGCTTCTGGCACTACTGGGATTGAAGACTCGTCTTGTCGATGTCTTCGAAGGGAGGTCGGATCGTCAATCATGAGGGCTTTCATCAACTGGGAGAAGCACACGCTTCCACTAGGTCCCCGCAACGCCACCAATTGTTCGAATTTAGGTGTTAATTTCACATTAAGCATTTTAAGGGCAGCCTTAAACTGCCAGTCTCGCAAACAGCAGCGCTCCCATTGAGCATACAACCGACGTACTGCGTCCGTGATTTCTGGTGTAAAGCCACTGAATTCCGACTTACACGGGAGATTCGCGAAAAAAGTTGAACTTAGTCGATCCTGTTCAGCTAAGGAGGCCGGGCACAACGTCTCTTTGACGTGATCCTCCAGATGTCTCCTCGTTGTTCGGGAGCCAAACAGCATCAACTCCTTATAAACAACGTAGCCCTCGTCGGTTACTTTGCAATAACGCATGATCAAATCTGCTTCCGGTGAGCCGAATGCTACGCCGACTTCGCGTAAGACATCGTTAAATTTAGCAGCGGTCATAAGACCAGTGCCGCGCTTGTCACGCTTTTTCAACGCAGCACATACTGCCTCGAGAAAACGAGAATTCTCAAGCGAGAATATGCGTTGCTTTGCCTGGTGAAGAGCAGCAGCCGCGCGCTCCGCAGCTGCTGCACCAGCCCTTTCAGCCGGAAAACCAACTGTTCGCTGTGCAGGAGCTACGGCAGTCATCCTGAGAGCCCACAAATTTGCACCATTCCATCCAAATAATTATCCCGTCGATGGGGGGCTTAACACGCGGGCTCTGTTTGTACACGGCTGAAGGCGGGGCCGTTACAATACCTTTGAGAAATACAGGTGTGCACGGAAGCTGGATACCATGTCATGAAGTTTGGAGGAGCTTAGACAATGTTGCGGAGCACCAGATAGAAAAGTTGAAAAACACTCAGGCAGGTGCCTGGGATTCCCGGGACGATGAGCATTGCGGGGTGTCTACGTTGCCGAGAGAAGACGCACAGTGCTATTCACCAGGTGCAGTTCCTGTGGTCGCGCGTGCACTATAGACGTACTCACATACATTTGTTCACATAAGTGTGTGCGAACCCGTTGCGATCTCTCCAGTGGAGGAGATCTCCGCCACACACACATGACATTGTTCACGACGCCTGGAAGGACCTATTACGATTAACACTTCAAATGGAGGTCCGCCCAGCAGCACAGCTACCTGTTCGATAAGAGAAAGACCTAGAGTTTCAAATCTAGTGCAAACAGACGAAATAAATCTCTTCGAATGGAGATCTACGTTTCTGAAACCTAGTCCTCGCTCACTACTTGCAAGCGCAGGGCGAAGTAAGCTGCCACCTGATCAGCCATTCACAGCATTTTGCATAAGACGGCGTTCTGAAGGGCTCTGTCATCAGCTTTTATTGGGAAGAACGATCTTCCACTTCGAACACAGTAGCAATTTTTCTCGCTACTGTTTTGAGAGCCATTGCTTCGGTAAGCCAGCCATGCCCTGCAGGCCTTTTATTTTCTACTGGGAGCCACACAAAAACTTGAGAATTACATTTGAAAGCCACAGTCCATTGGAGGCCAATGAAAAAAGTCATAGCTCTATCGGTTTTCAACGAAGCGCGGTCGCCACCATTAGTTCGAGTTGCGATGGAAGCGACGAGCGCACTGTTCTGCGGCAGACCAGCTGGCTGCCAGCCCAGTCAGTCCGCGGGGCCGTGCTGTCTGCAAGGCTGACTTGACGGAAAAAACCAAAGAATTCGTGGATAACAGCAGAACCAACGGCGCGTACAAACGCTTGCAGCGGAAACGTTAACGAGTCTTCGACGCTGAACCAATTTGATCGTTGGATGCGACGTCAACGCGCAATGGCTTATTCACTATGAGGCTGTCAGACACGTATCGACAAGACACGCAAGAAGAGAGAAGCCACAAGAAGAGAAAAGAAGGCACTTCTTCATTGCCTTGCAATGCCTCTTCCGTGAAAGTTTCTCTGCTTAGATTCTGAAATACCGTGCAAGTGCAGACGCTTTCAACCTCTCTCCTGCGTCATTTCCACCGGCTAGCCACCACCGTACTAGCTGTTGCGTGCTCACCTTAAAAACACACCTATCAATGGGTCTATGCCAGTGCACGTATGCAAATCTCAAATTTAATTTTCTCCTGAGTGTGTGTATATACATATATATCTGTATACAGACGTTTACTCCTAGCTTATACGCGCACCACCTATTCCCCCCCTACACACACCTACCTACACACATTCTCCGCGCAACGACATGTGTCATGTCATATCCCTACGTATACCTGTAGTGGTGTACGCACGCACAGGAGCACTTTGCAGCCTTCGCCAAAGGGGTTCTACCGTATTGCGGCCGCTTACACTGTGCAAGCGCTTTGGATCGGGAAGCCAAACGCGTCTGAGGCACTGGCCGCGAGCGCCATGCTCTGTGTCTCGCCACCATGTAGCCTCCTTTTCTTCATTCAAACAAAGATGCATTTGATAGAAATCCATCTGTCGCGAATAAAGATTTACAGAAGCTGAGCCCTTGCGGGGGATGGAGACAACATCTGTTTCGTCAGAGGATGAGCCTGTCGGCGGCAGGACTGTCGCGGTGGTGCGCACCGAAGAAGAGTACGCGGCTCTCGACGTATTCGGCACAGAAGCTTTTGATTCTGTGTGCGGCGTGGGCATTCTTGATCCGTTTTATCGTCCCGATGTGAAACGCGTCATTTCACTGTGGACCGTACTGCTCTTGGTGGGCACGACCGTGCTGATACTGGGTTTCTTTGGTTGCTTCCGCCGTATGAAAGGCGAAAATCTAGATCTAAGTCGCAACTTATGGAATGAAGATCTTTTCTGGACATCGCTGTTCCATTTCATGCTTACATGCTTCGCTGTGACATGTGGCTTATCCGCCCTCGCCAGCCACACAAATTTACACTCTCACGCAAAAGTTCTCGGCTTTCGACGGGTGTTCAGATGGTGTCTCACTCTCCACGCAGCAGCAGCCGTGTTCACGCTAGTAGTTGCTTTCAAATTAACGGTGGTTGATTTCCTTGAACCTGAAGGCGGCGCCACGCTTACTGCAAAGAAGAAGACGCTGGAGTTAATTGCGGACAATCGCGATCTCAAAGGACCAAAAGACGTTTATGTGTACCCTCGTGGCCCGCATACGGCGAACTCGGTCACGTCCAGTTCCTTGTCTCCGATGGGCTTCTCCCTCCTGCAAATCACAACTGCAAGCTCCAACGTGCCGAAGTCTACTGAAAATGCAGAGACGACGAAGGTTGCATCGTCAAGTGTAGTGACAACACGGGCGCCGGACCACTCAATTTTCGACGGACGTTCGATGAGACATTCAACGACTCTAACAGATTTTCTACAGCGGATGTCGGGACGCAGCGGAGAGGCCGTGTGGCCCCTCCACGGGATGTCTTTCGACTCGTCTCTGCAGTGGCAGGATTTTACAAGGAAGGGGGCTTTTCGAAGGGCGCACCACTGGAAAGGCAACGAAGACAGCCCACGTGTTGCGGTACTTCACAGTAATGCAGCACGAGAAGCGAAGCCGTGCCCGACGTCCATTCTTCAGTCAAAGGGAGGGTTCGAGAGAGACTACAGCAGAGCACTCACGCCAGAATTCACAAATCCCTGTGTATACGCAGACACTTCTGCTTCATTGGGTGGGAACGGTAGCAGTGCGGAAGCTGCATCATCGCAGGCTCGCCCGCTCACTCCAGCCTATAAAGGAGATAGGCACTCGTTCGTGTCACATGCAGCTGGGTCAAACTTTTTACCAGTCTTACACGAACATGAACCTCGGCAAAAATCCCGTGCAGTCGCACAATTAAGTAGTCATAGGGATGCACCCTCGTCAGAGTCGAAGAGTCACTCAGCTGCTCAGTTCACAAGTTCACCAAAGTGTGTTTTTATAGACGTGAAGTCCGGAGAACGTATTTCGGCTACTACTCATAGGAGAAATGTTGTGAGTGATGCACTTGTAGGGCAAGCAACAGCGCTACCGCCAGCAGGTATCTTTAGGCGTATATATGGTAAGACGGACCCTGAGAGCTCCACAGGTGACCAGCATCAACATCAGGCCCATGTTTCATTCTTCCTCGAGGGTTATAGTGAAGAACCAGGGAGACTAGCTGACGGCTCAGCTGCTCCAGAGGTGAAAAATGAGCTGCACCCTGTTCGAGATTCGCGGGTCTACAGGATAATGCTTTATCTTGTGGTGCCCCTGGACTACGCTGCCGCTGTGCTGCACGTAATTTGTTTCATGTACACGTGGCACCTGGCATCCAAGATCGGCGGAATGTTCGGACTCAAGATCTTGAAAATACCCTTCTAACCGGACGCAACACATTTAGCTAGGTACTTCAGCCTGAAACAGAAAGCGGAAGGTTCCTCTCGCTCTTACAATCTGAAGCTTTTCAATCGGCGCCGGAGTTATTCCTACGCATGGACCGGTAACATTGGCGGTTGCAGACGCGCAACACTCGAAAAGTTGTCGACCGGGCGGTGGCGCAGTCTGTTGATTACAAACCGTGATGTTACCAATGTATATACATGCACATGGTTGGTGAATTATTCATATATTTGCATATATGTACATATAGGTACACACGTATGTAGGTATACAGGTATACACGTATAGAGTGTTTGAATACTGTAAGATTTCCGTCCTGCTGACCCTTGTGTCAATCTGCTGAAGTAGGTAACGTCAACTCTTTTATGCTTTACTACTGTTGAAGCGGCCTAATTAGGAGACGTCAGCGGAGAACACGAGTGTAGAGTGAGTTCCCTGTTTTGACTTCGAATGCATGCTTCGACGCATGCAGACGTATTCAGTATTTTTTTAACCTCTATAGGATTTCTTTTCCGTGGAAGTATCGAGGTGTCAGCGTGCAGTATTAACTGCGCCACTGTCCCGGCTATACGACGTAGAATGGGCACCGAGGGAGGATTCTTAAGTAAAATGAAATCTTATTACATGCGTTTTACATTCACTGTTGCACGTAGTTCTACTTGTAAAGAAAACATAGAAGGTTCTGTTTTGTGTCCACACAGGGGGTTTCGGGGACTTCAATACCCCAGCGAAGCGTGCCAGGAAACAGCCGTCAGTTCAGTGCACAGGAGATATCTTGTCCAAGAAAGGAAGATGGGTGAAACCAATTTCGCTCGGTTTTGGCCACACGGAGCAGACGTCAACGTCAGAGGAAGAAGTCTTAGTGTGTTTGGCAGAGATGGTGCTCAAACTGTACAACTTTCGCATCCGTCAACGTATAACGACATAAGAGATGAAAACGCATCTACAGCAGGTCTCTAAGAGCGACGGCCGAGAAAAAAAGTTGAGGGAGGGACGGTGCTCGAGTTTTTGGTGTACCAGCAGCGGTCATGTCAGACAGAATAACAGAAGTACTTAAGCGATATCCCTGCGCGACAGTTACTTCATGATAAAAATCAATGTGTAAAACTTCTGGCAACTTTTCGAAGGTTGTGTAGCAACTACGAGTATCTGGGGGATAGGCGGGAATTCACAAGGATCCGTCAGGAACGAAATTGCTAACGGGACGGGCACCACGCCGAGGAAGCATAGTCATTCTGTTATCCAGTACGAGTCCACGCGCTGGAACACTTTCAGATACCGGGTGCACAGTCAGCGGCGTAACGAGTCGTGCGGAAACTCTTGATCGAATTTTCTGGCCATTTGTGCAGGTTATCCCCGGCGAATCACATGGACACATTCCTTTGTATGAAAGCATATACGCCTGTAAAGGAATGATGTTTGCTTCCTTGTCCTTTTCGTCCTAGATAGATTTTCCTTGAGTTTCTACGTCGTCTGTCTTTACGGAGTTACGCTCGGTAAAGGTAACGAGTCTACACCTAGATTTATATATCGATATACATCCCAGTGTCACGGCTTCTAGGTGCACGCTAATAATTCAACTCTCATTGCTGGGCCCTTCTGCTGAGTTCACCCCTGCTTTTCGTATACGGTCACCGACCATTTGGGCAGTTTCACTGGCAACTTCCCCATTGCAGAAGAATGAAGTTTCTCGTTGTTCTTTGCCGTCCAGCTCCCGTCCCATCCTCCGAATTCTTCAGCTTGGGAATTAAACAATTGAACAAAGCCGTTTTCTTTCCAGTCCGTATTAATTTGATATGATGCTTCCTCCCATTGGTTTTCCGAGAAGTTTAACACTATGAGAAGATTTCCACGGGTGAAGCCTGTTTAGGAGACAAAAAGTTGTGCATGGTGAAGACAGTGAACACACGTTCCTGCACAACGCCACCTCCACATCGCGTGACACGACGACAGCACTATGCACAACAGTGCCCTAAAATAGAACAAGGCAGCTTTGCACACGTTTACACTGTTACACCTTTACTCGAAAAAGGTAAAACTAATCAAAGGTGCCTTCCAAGCGCGTCAGCACGAGCCCACTGCTCTTCTTCTGCACAAACCTCTGCTTACACGAAGTGTCACACATACTCAGCTCGCAAAGCGTACCCGCTTATTAAAGACATAAGGGGTCAACATGGAAAGATTTGTGTAGAATTTTCGAAGTTGAGGTAGAATGCAGGCAAGGCTTCCCAGGGCACCACTACGACGAAGTCAAAAAAAGCATTGAAAGGGCGGACCGAAAGAAGAAACAGCTTTCCGTTCTACTGTAGCTTCTGTTGAGCTGCTTTCCCTCTCTCCTGCTGTTCAGAGCGGCCTATGCGTTTGAACATTTCATCTCATCTACTGAGATGGGTGGGGAGAGCTCCAGGTCGCCCTCTTCCAGGCGCACCAGGAAATTCACGCGTGCACCACCTTTCTGGAGTTCATTTCTACATTACATGCGAGTTGGAGAAGTGTTCGTTCGTACTGCAGCTTCCTCTCAATCTCATCAAAGGCATGCCACACTAGGCCCCTCTCCCGAGGCTGAGTACAAGGTGCACCGTTAGAGAAGACAAACCGTTGATTCTGATAAGTCTTTAACCATACTACGATCAGCGAATACGCGGAGAACAGAACACACGCTAACAGGCAACAGAGTGAGGACCTTTCGCACATCCCATTCAAGGTCTACATCCACAAACCGCATGTAAAGCGCCGCGTGTGTAGGAAAGTGTACTAGAAAGAAACACTTCGTGAAGGAATACGATTCAGCGTGGACGGTACATGCCGCAGGCCATGACATACCTAAAACTCGGTTGTGCGAGTCCACGTGCGGAAAGTGGACGGACGTATCATCATCGGTGAGGGACGCGTGCTTTAGTCGAAGCTCGTTGGCCGCAGCAACCTGCCGCATCCCACGCAAACAACAATCGAACGTGGAGACACACAGATACCGTCTCCTAGCCGTACTCAGCAGTAAGAATTTTGCATACATAGACACACGACCAGCCCCCATATATACAGGAACATAGGTCCCAAACACATACTGATGAGGGGACGTCCGCGTGTACAGACGCGCACTTATAAGCTTTAGCTCCTCTGTCCGCTGCCTCGATGATTTCTTCTGCAGACGAGGTCTCCTCTCGCTCCGCGAAATATATTTCGGGTTTTCCTCAAAGAACTTTTTGTCTCAGCCTTGTAACACTTTACCAGACAGTACGGCACATGAGCACCCTCCCTTCTTTTGCAGAAGCATTCTACGCTGCAGTGGGTGTATTAGATGCCGCAGAAGAAGACCGTGCCAGCCGCAGTCGAGGCCCAAAAACGTTTGTCTGTGCCTGCGTTGGACTCTCTGCGCGCGACTCGGTGGACGCGCACGTCTGTCCTTGCGGCGTCTTTCTGTGTGTCTTCGCACATAAACGTTCACGTACGCATACATATATATATATATATATCCGTACGTGTCTGTAGACAGCCACAACCATTTCCCGTTCTGGTGAGGTCAGAGCCGGTCGGCTCTGCGGATGCAGATTTGCTGCTGCGGAGCTCTGCGTGTGTAGGGAGCAGAAAGTGCACGCTGTCCCTGGAAATTTCGCATATCGCCATACGGACAGTAGTTCCTAGATGTGTCTTTAGGCTGCTTAACAACTTGGTGGTGGTTCTTGTTTTGCGAAAGAGACACGACTGTCGTGGTGCAGAGTGGTCGTCTACGCTTAGGAGACGGCTTATCGTTTGTGAACTGTTTCGGTCCTAACAGGACGTCACGCGCAACTACAGAAAAGGGCCCTACATTCCCCTGGAAGAAGCCTCTTCTACAGAATGAAGGCTCGCAAGTGCTGCGCGTCTTGAAGCTTTGTCGCCGTCAGGAAGGCCCGACACTCCAGAGCAAGCTATGGCAGGACCATCTGCTGTTTCACACGTTACACTCGGCTGGGTCTCCGCGATTCAGGCATAGGCGGACGCCTACATACGTACGACTACGTTTCTGCGTGTCACAAATCGTAGGTTAAGAGCTCGACGACTGTAGACAAAGTCAGTCGTAGCGCTGGAAACCGTCCACATTTTTGTTGTGTGCATGCGCACGTGGTCTTCATACGCAGAGAAACAGGCTCAGACAGACGCGCCAGTGGACGTCCACTTACCGTGGAAACACCGAGGAAGAAGAACATTTTTGGCGCCTTCTGCATGTGTCGTTGGATAGCTAAGGATCGAGTACGCGTGTGGAAGAGTGTCCTTGTGAAGACACACGTACGAGATATGCATCTCTTTGTACAAGATGACGTACATGTGCACATGTGTGTGTTCGAGGAAAAGCCTGTACTTTGTTCCCACGCGTTTATGATAGTGTGTGAGTCCTTACAGCCGCGTTCGATAGATAACACGCATGCCTACGTATATACGCGTACTTGAGGTCAAGGACGCAGACAATCCCTATGTCCTTAAGAAGACGTCAATATCAGTACGTACGTCAGCTTATTGATACATGCGGAACGCATGCACAGTAGTACGTACCTGCGTGCGTTCTACACCAAGATAGATATGCGGGCAGAAAAACGAGAAGACGCGGATACGTGTATTTTGTACGTGGAGAGACAGACAGCCAGAGGTGTGTGCACGTGTGAAGGCGTCGGGGGGGCAAAGCCACAAGGTAGCCGCAGCGGTAATGCTGTGCCGTCGCTGTTTCTTACAAGGCTGCGCATCTGCTGAGAAAAGACGTCGCTTTTCTCGACGAGTTGCCAATTAAAGCTGTGCGACGCGTCTACATTCCACCAGTCATCTTGGCATGTTTCTGTGCCCATGAACAGCATTGGCAGCCCCCGGCTGGTTGCCTGCAGGCTATACCTGACGGGCAGCAGCGCGCACAGTAAGACGCGTGGTGCGTGTACATACGACCGCAAACGCCCACGGGAGACGAGGCACACGGGGTGTACGTACACTCAGGGACAGGTGTAAGGCAGAAGGGGAAGGCGCCTACGGGAAAAGAAGAAAATGAAAGGGACTGCCCTTGTGTGCGTCCACCTACGAGAAGAATCGCGATGTGTACGTAGGCAGAGAGAGACAAGAAAATGCTGGACGAAAGCAACGAGGAAAAGCCAGAATAGACGAACGTGCGGGAAGGGCAAGAGTCCAAATTGACGAGGTACACACGGGAGAGGAGACAGCAAGAGACGCTCATATACACTGGGAAGAACAACAAAGGACGTTGTACATAAACACCCACACACACACGGAGGGAAAGGTACTGCGCAGACGCAAGAGAGAAACGAGAAAGACAGAGAAAACACATACCGGGAAGACGCAGAGAATGTCGAGAAGGCGTCAGAACTGGTCCTTCGTTTGCTAGTGGGAACGCAGAGATACTGGAAAGGACGAGAGCCTTGCGTGAAAGAAAAAGGGAGCTGGCTCTCGTGACGCCTAGCACAGAGAGGAAGAAAGTAGTTTTCTTCCTCCCGTTTCCACACAGCAGGCCAGGAAGATTTACAGCGGCGCTCATGCGTACAGATCGACGTACGACGCAAGCACGTGAAGATCATCATGTGAGGACGTAGACACATAAACACACACATCTATATACAAGCGTGCGACCACCTCAGCACGCAGATGGGCTTGGGCGTGCGTGCGAACCTATGCGCACCCACCCACCCACCCACACGCACTAGATATGGGGAGATATATACGCAGGCAGAAAAACAGGAAAACGACGGGATCTCTTTGACCTGGCCCGCACACACGTCCTCGTGTGTGAAGCAGCCCCATGCGACGCTTGTATAAGGCAACTCAACCCAGACGCCTAGAGCAGGCGATCTACCTTCACAGCTTCAGATCCGTACGTATTATAAACAGCAGCTGCGCGTGTGCGCACACAACACACGAAGGAAGTTTTGTCTCTCCCTACGAAAGAGGAGACACAGACAGACCTCCGAATTTGTCACGGCCGAGGAGGGTACAGACGCATACATATTCTGAGCTCGCAGAAGGGACCGTACGTAATATGAGCCGAGGAAGCGACCCCACCACAACTCCACAAAAAAATGAAGCAGTTCACACAGCTTCCTTGCCAAACGGTGTTCCTTCGCTGGGGTGCGTGCGACCCTGACAGGACCGTATGTTTCTGATTATCTGCAAAGTGGTTCTCCTACCGGGGGGCCTACGACGCTCTATGTATCCATATGTAGATTTGTGTGTGGATGTGTGTGTATATCTTTTATACAACAGAAACCGTCTTTTTTTACCCGTACTAATATGTGTACGTAGTATGTTGGTGTGTGAGCGTCTACTGCTTGGCTGTGATGTGTATGTTGCGCTTGCCGACCCAGAGAGGGTTGCTGCAGACAAGGAACGAAGTGACGTGCCCGTTCTACTACAGCTTTTTAAAAAGCCGACGCGTTGCCTGTATATTTGGGTATTTGTTACAGCACGCAGAAAATCAAGTGCATGCACATCGAGCGGCAAAACTTCCGAAGAAGACGCGCAAACGTGCTGGGGCACACAAGCGACTCGGAAGAAAAATTTTGCACTTTCCTTTACCACATGCGACACTGCGCTCTGCTGTGCCAGTTGCTCCTGCCTCCGTATAAATTCACTGCGTAGCGACCGCTCCTGCCGTCAGTGAAGCCCTGCGACAGCGCGCAGCAGGCGCGCCGCAGCACACACACAGACGCATCCGGTGTACGTACACCGAGGCGACATCGCACACCGCCTGTACGTACGCCCGGACGTGAAGAGGCAAGCACCCGCCTTGCGCGTAAGACAGAAGAAGCGAGAGGGAACCTCGGGAAGCTACACATGCTCGGCGTGGCGACGGCTCAGCGCTCGGACAGAAGGCTTCTTCGCAGGAACGGCAACTGACGCTGCTGCGCAGACGCCATCCCTCCCCACGCATGCGACACAGGCGAGGTCGTATAATTCTCGTACGCACGGATACCAGGGAACTGACACAAGGCAGAATACCTTTGACAGAGAGCTTAAGCACACACACAAGTGCATGTAAAGATATGGTAGGCGTATTCGAGAATATATATGCGTATATGTGCATATATATGTATACACCCAAAGATGCGCCTCCGTGATGCCGTCCTGCTGCACACGTACATATATATGAGGAAAACATGTGAGTGACGTCTATATTTGCGTGTGACTAACCTCTGGGAAACGCATTAGCTTCTACACATATAGGGAAGACGACAACTTTCTATCTCTATACCTGTGTCTCTCTATCTCTCTGTGTCTCCCTTTCCGTGTCTCTGTGCACACACGCGCATATCTGCGGGTCTTCCCGAAAAGACGCCTCTTGGGCAACTTTCTCTAACATATACGCTCATACTTATATATACATATGTATATGTATATGCATACACAAAACACTTGCATGCGGGGCCCAGTAGATCTCCGTAGACCTTTTGCTTCTCTGGTCTCTCATTTTTGTATGCGTGTGGACGGCCTGTTCTTCTGCGTGCAGTTGTGAAAGGCCACGCAAATTTTCCCAATTTTTGTTCCCCCGTATGTAACACCTATGCAAGCGGAGAGGAAAATGGTTGCTGCAGGCAAGGATGTTCATGTGCTACACGCAGAAAAGGAGGAGGCAATCTCGATCGGTAGAAGTCAAAGTTTTGGGACGCAGAGACGGTTGTGGAGGGACTGCGAGGAGTACGCGGCAATCTGCCTGCCGGCCACCTGGCCGTTGCGGTCTATTTGTTCAAACAAAAGGAAATTTTTGTGTCTACACATCGCGGAAAGAATGCCACCTCGACAAGACATTTGTATTCTTCAGGAGAGGAAGAGAGAACCCGACATACACGGAGCCACCGCAACAGCAGCGACTGCTGCAGGAGCAGCACCAAGAGCAACGAAGCAGCGCAAGAAGCAGCAGCGGGAGCAGCGCCGGCCGCAGCAGGAAATCCACCGGCGGCGTAGTAGCCGTCGCAACAGAAGTGTGCGCGGCAGCAGCAGAAGTAAAACCAGCAGCAGCGTAGCCGTAGCACAGCAGCAGCAGTAAAACCAGCAGCGGCATAGTTATCGCACCAGCAGCAGACATGGCAGCAGCAGTAGGCGCAGCAGCACAAGTGAATTCAACGGCGGCAGAAGTAAAACCAGCAGCAGTACGGGTCGGCGGAAGCACTAGTAAATCCAGCAGCAGCAGGAGGCACGGCAGCAGCGGTACGTGCGGCAGCAGCAGTAAAACCAGGAGCAGCGTAGCCATGGCAGCAGCGTAGCCATAGCAGCAGCACTAGTAAATCCAGCGGTGCCGTAACAGTAGCCGCAGCAACAGCCGCAGCAATAGCCGCAGGCAGGGCAGCAGCAGAAGGACGTGGAGAGTCGCACAAGAGTTGCAGAGGCAGTAGCAGCAGCGGCTGCACGCGTGTGCAACGGTACTTGCTGTTTATTCCCAGCTTGGTCGTGGCTTCCTAAAATTGAGTTCACGCACTGGTGGGACTTCGAGAAGCCTCTGCAAAGTCGCACCAGGCACACACGAGCAGGGAAAACAAGGAGAGATGTGAAAACGAGTCGGCTTTGAGCCAGCTCGAATGAGGAGAAGCCGGTGCAGCAGGCCACGGCGAGGAAGACGAGGAAGGAAACGAAGAAGAAGCACACGCGGAAAGAGCGGAGCAAAAGAAGCGGCAGAGGGGAAGAAGCCGGAGAAAAGCAGCTGCCACGAGACGAAAAAGAGGCAAAGTTTTATAAGGAGCTTTCTCTCCAGAAGAAACGAAGTCGGTTTGCCTACGAGGCGGGGGGAGGGGGAGGGACGCCAAAGAGAAAAGAAGGGAGCTGCTAGAACAAAAGCGAACAAGAACCTACGACTTTCCAGGCAGGAAAGCGGAAGAATGTGGACAGACGGCGCAGAAATGGGAAAGGCACAAGGCGACGGCCCGGCACACAGAGACGGGTCCCGCAGAAAAGCTGCTCGAGCAGGAGGGCGGAAGCCGACAGCTGCGGGCGCCGGTTCAACAGCAAGAAGGAAGACGATGTGCAGAAGAGGACAAGAAAGGAAAAAGAAGACGGAAGCGAACGGAGAAAAGCGGCAGAAGAGAGCGGACGACGTAAAGGAGGAGAAGCAAAAACAGGGTGGTGAAGTCTGGGAAGAAGAAAACCGCCGGTGAAGGAGAAGACGGAAAAGGAGAGGAAACGAAAAGGCTCTTCGTATCAGAGGAGCGCGCGTGTGTCACCACGGCTGCACCGCGAAAGAGAAGCTGCTGCTGCTGGAAAGTCGAGGAAGGGAAAAGCAGTGGACACAAGAAGCAACCGAAAAGGGACGGACAGACGGAACAGCGGTGGTGGAAATGCCTCCCTCTGCACTTTTCCTCTCTATTCTTCTATCCACTTATCTACACACTTTCGTATATACATACACATACATGTATACATGTATATATGTATGTGTGTGTGTGTGTACACAGCCATATCTATGTGTGTGTGTTTCTCTGAGGACTTGCACATATACTACCACACACACACACACAGTGTACAATAGTGTCCACACAGATATACGTACGTATGTATATACATGCAGAGGTGCACGGGTGTAGATAGATAGATCCGGGCACAGGGGACGAGCAAGAGAAACGTTAGGTTTCTGACGGAATCAAAAACAGAGATATCCGGTGGAGAGCCAAGACACATCGAAAATGGCAGCGTACACATATATATACATACACGTATGTATGGGGCTTTTTGTGTGTCAAGATTGTACAGAGGTACAGGTGGTAGACTCCCGCCGACGCCTGCGCAGCTGTTTTCGAACAACTGAACAGCATGCCTTTACTTTCGTGTCTACATACGTAAATGTACACGCCCACATACATGTATATGAGTGGGTAAGCAGATTATGTAACAAGGGGCAGATTGACAGAAAGAGAGCAGGCGACTCGTAGAAATAGAGGGAGAGCGGGCAACGGTGAGGTAGTCGTTTACAGATTCTTCAAAGAAATACGCAATAGCAGCAAAAATGAAGTTCAGGAGTGCCTGACTAGCAGAAGGAGACAGCAGTGTGTGCGGGACTGTACAGATGGATAGCCTCCATAGATAGAAGAAAAAAAACGACGGGGAAAAAGGGAAAGAGTGAAGAGCACACAGAAGCACACATCCACATATCCTACATATATATATACACACACATACGCATATGTGTATATATACGTAGTATACGTGTATATGCACGCATATACATATATACTTGTATATGTGTATACGTAATGCGTGTGTACATGGACGCACATTTATATTATATACATACACACATGTATACGAATATGTATAAATATATGTAAATATGTAATATATGTGTCTATGTAATGTATGCGCATCCGTAATATATGTGTGTGTGGACGCACATTTATTTTGTATGTATACACACGGATGCGTATAAACATATGTAAATACGTAGTACATGTGTATATGGACGCACACATTTCTCCTAATATCCGTCTCTGCGTGTACGTCGTCGAAGCAGAGGGGACCACAGGAGGCAGCGGTGGGAGAGGCAGTTTCACAGACAGCGAAGAGACGGAAGCAGCAGAGTCAAACGAAGCGCACTAACGGCGAAGAAAGGACGGGCCACCGTTGTGGTGGCGACCGAACTTCGCGAATGAAAGCAAGGTAGAACTCCCGGCAGAAAAGGCTGCGGCATACGGAAAGACGTCTCTAGAAGAGCGCGTCGAAACAGAGAGCTGCGTCGATAGAACAGCGGCTCCACACGTCTTCGTGGCGTGCGTGCGCGTCGCGAGAAACACGTGCCGCCGCAGGAGACGGAGACACACACGGGGACGCAGAGGAGACGCGAAGAGAGCGCCGAGACACGTGGCAACACCAGACATTTTTTCACAGGTACGCAGGTGACGGCAGAGTCAGAAATGTACGTACACGTGCGCTCTCTGAAAAACGTGTCTCCTCCATACAGGTGCCGCTCTTCGACGAGCAGCGAAGGACAGAATGTTAATACAGGCGTATTCGTCGACATCTACATACATACACATACGCAGGTGTACACATATATACACGCATATATACTTAAGTACACATAAAGATACGTAAATGGATATTGAGAAAGCTGTACGTATGTAGAGGCTGGGGGGAAGGAGGACGCGAATACGCGGAGAGACGCGTGGCGCAGAGACACGCCAGACGAGCGGAGTGTGGAAATGCGTTTGCTGGGGATTGGTAGCAAGTAGGGAAGAACCTGCTGCTGCAACGTTTATCCTACATATCTCTGTGTCTGTGGATGTGCAGAGTGACAGAGGGCTAAGGCACGAGGCTCCGAGAGACGCACGTGGACAGCCATCAATTCCGCTGTTCTCCTACATCACAAATGTATGCACACACAAGTAGAAGGAGGGAGAGAGACACAGGGAGGTGTGCGGTGTACGTACACCTGAGTTGTGTAGGTGTGCGGTGCACGTACACCTGAGTTGTGTAGGTGTGCGGTGTACGTACACCTGAGTTGTGTAGGTGTGCGGTGTACGTACACCTGAGTTGTGTAGGTGTGCGGTGCACGTACACCTGAGTTGTGTAGGTGTGCGGTGCACGTACACCTGAGTTGTGTAGGTGTGCGGTGCACGTACACCTGAGTTGTGTAGGTGTGCGGTGTGCGTACACCTGAGTTGTGTAGGTGTGCGGTGTACGTACACCTGAGCTGTGAAGGGGTGCGGTAGACGTACACCGCAGCTGGGTGCGTGTGCGGCGTACGTACACTTGCGCTGGACAGGTGTGCGGTGTACGCACACCTGAGCAGGAAGAGCAATGCGGCAAATGTGTCTCGAGGCTGGCAAGACACACACACATAATTTCGTCGAACAAAATTACTTGTGAATATCGATCATAGCTCGCAGCATATCCATATGGTACGCGCTACCTTCCCCCCTAGTTATCTGCACCAAACACACACACACACACACATATAGAACGACCAGCACACTTCAGTTCCGGAACTCGAACCTATACATACATATATACACAGATGCAGATACATAAATATGCGTGTATATATATATATATATGAGTACACAGAGAGAGACATGCACATATATATATATATCCACACAAACACACACCCAGAGACACACACATACATACATGTGTACATAGATATATGTATATACGTGTGTACATATATACCTACATGACACATATGTATATGAACAAAGAAGCATATGTATTTAAGTAGAAATACAGAGATGTGTATTTCGAAGAAGGCCAATCTGCACATAGATACGTTTTGCAATATATATACACACACACGTACAGTTCTACAAATCCATGCGTTTACATACATATATATATACAGACAGATAAATGTATATCTCTCCCTATATATAGATGTAAAGAGATGTAGATAGGTGTGAGTACAGAGAGGGTTCAATGAATATGTATGTATATATACATACATTTATACACATATACGTTTGTCAAAACATATCTGCAGCAAGCTGAAAAGAAGCAGCAGCAGTCACCCCCCTTTGCAGAGACCCAACCAGCAGCAGCAGCGGAGGGAGGAGGAACAAAAGCCGCAGCACGGCAAGCAAGAGCAGCGCAAGCGGCCGAAAGAATCGCCGGGAGATGCAGCAGCGATAGGAGGAGCAGCACTGGCAGCAGAAATACCATTAGCAGTAACAGCAGCAGAACAGCAGCTGCGGGGACGGCAGCATCAGAAGGGGTCGCAGCAGAAGCAACAGCAGCATCAGGTGCAGCTGCAGACGCGGTGGAGAACGACATACAACAAAAAAAAGCACGCATGTCTGCCGCAGCAGAGGCATCCGTCACAGCAGCCACAAAGCAACCACCAGAAGCAGAGCAGCTGCAGCAACCGCACCAGCAGCAGCGAGGGAGAGAGAGGGACGCAGCAGCAACAGACCTACCGGCAGCAGCAGCAGCAGAACGCGCGGCAGCAACAGCAGGAGAAGCGGAAGCGCCGAGGGCAACAGAAGCAGCAGCAAGGGCAACAGCATTGAGAGAAGGAGCAGCAGGAGCAAGAGCCGAGGCAGCAGGAGCAAGAGCAGCAGCAGCAGCAGGGACAAGAGCAACAGCAGCAGCAGCGGCAACAGCCCGCAGCAGCAGGGGCGTGCGAAGCACAGAGTAGTACCTTGACAGCGTCGTAGTAGGTGGCATGTATCCAGCAGCTGTCGAAGCCGGCGCCGCCACGGTCGCAGACTCGGGGATCTTCGGGAGTAATTTCGGCAATCAGAACGTGCCGAGGGAACTTTTTATGTAGAAGGGAGGTGAGTTCCTGATCACGCCGCGTAGACATTTTCAACCGACAACTTTTTCGTATACTTGCCTCGTTATCAAGTGCGAGATGTGGACGTGCGAAGGAATTCATTTGCCCCGTCACACAGACGCATGCAGTTGACGCCGCTGTGGAAGAAGTCTACACATTTCGAGCTGCCTCGTGGGTGGGTCACTCTTGGCAGATCTACGTTACTCATGCCTGTCTGTCTGTATGCATGTCTCGACGACTTTACACAAATGACAAATTTTACATACACACATGTAGATCTACGCGTGGAGACAAATCCTAGAGGTGGCGAAACTCCCACGTAATAGACACTCGTATGTATGTACGTATGTTCGTATATAGGCGTGAGGACAGCGTTGTGCATGCGCATGCCCCAAGTGCATGTGTATCTTAAACATATATATATATGTAAAGGAAGAGACAGCTAGGTCTAAATAATCTACTTCCCGCAAAGATTGACAAAAAAAGAAAGACGCAAAGGAGGAGATTCCCCACTTCCCACAACGTCCCGCTTTGAGACATATATGTCTTCCCTCGTTCTCAGGCATTACATACACACACATACGCACACACATACAGCAGAAATATTCATGCGCCCACAAATAAACAAATACATACAAACACAAATATACATGCATATATAGCATACATGTAAGACATATATATATATCCACTTACAAATAAACAAGTACACCTATACATATATTATGTGATATATACATGTATTCCCGTACGAGTAAATAAAAACATATATACAAGTAAATATACATATGTGTAATATATGTATATATCTATATCCTTTTAGAAGTGAACAAGTGAATTAATCCACCTATATATACAGACAGAGAAACGTGGAGATGTGTGTTTGTGCGGGGTGGAAGGGAGAGGGAAATTCACGAAGTAATTCACAAACACGCATACCCACACGTGGATGCGATACACACATGTTTATATATATGTGGACGGGGAGACGCGCAGGTTTGTGTGTGCTAAGGACTCTGGCGGCAAGTCCGTCTCCTGTTCCCGCTTCAAGTGAAGCCGAACGGACCAGCAAACCCGGCGGTTGCTGCTATTCGCGAGGAGATGCGTTGCTGGCCACTGCAGCGAGCTGCTGCATGCGCCCCGCAAGTAGACGCGCGGGTTCCTGCGGGCGCGCCCGCTTCAAGAGAACGTGCGAGGGCTCGGGCAGGACGTTCAGCATGCAGACGCATGCATGCGGCAGAGACAGGCCCACCCACGAAGCAGCATGGAGGACGTTCAGAGAGAGAAACTCGCAAGGGAAGCCGAAACACAGAGCTCGAGAAGGTGCGTCGAGACACGCGCGCATGCAGATTGTAATACACCCGCGCGTATACGCGGAGGAGACACACGTAGACACATACACACACACGTGTGCGTATATATACATATATGTCCACACACATACACATGCGCGTATATACACGCTCGTACACATATATATATAGACGTATAAAGACACGCACGTATACCCACCCCCTCACACAGACCTGTACATATATATGTGTCGAACGTGCGGATTGATTTATCTCTATATATACATGGATTCAAAGGCACGTATATAGAGGCACGCAGACGTATACGTATATGTAGTATGCAGACGTATGTATTGACACATGTGTGTATGTGTGCCCGCCTACACGTAGACAGAGGGACATATTCACACGTAAAGAAACAATATATATGGTCCCGTCCGGTCCCGTCCGGTCCCGTCCGTACATACACATACGTACATACAGACAGACATGTACGTCCACATATATGAATGTACGGGTTTCCTCGGCGACCGTGGCTGAGCGAGGCCTGCATTGGTCCCGAGCACTTTCGATGTGTGTGTCGAAGAATGATAGGAGAGGGATATATTTGCCTCAAGGATGACAGCTTCCCTACGCCCACCATCAGCGACCAACTCAGAGACTGCAGGGACGAAAATATGCATGCACCCATCCACAGACAGTTGCGCATGCAAACCGGGACACGCGCGCACATGTGTGTATGTATCTATCTATCTATATATCTACACATACCCATAATCTTCCCTGAACTCCCTTGTTTACGTATATGAATGTGTTGGTTGATTACCATCGCGTACATATATATATGTACGCATATATATATGTGTCCGTAGACACACATACATCCACATAGAGAGTAGACGCCTTTTCACAGACTGATGACATGTCTGTAGTCTACATTTGTACATATATATTTCAATATATACGCACCCGTATACGGACGTCCTACGCATCGTTGTTGCGCCCTCTATTTCTCTCTACAGAGACAACCTACACATACATACGAATACTCGCAAAGGCTCAGACAGCAGAGACATACGTACGTAACCCACGTACACATATATTTAAATACCCAGCAGCAGACATGCGTACACGTCCATATACATATATGTATTTGTAGCTCTGTTTACGTGAATTTACAAATGTCTGCACTCGTACGTAGACTGCCGCGTGTATAGGGACAAGTTTTGTGTGCGACTGCTTCCCCGGGTGCATGTTGTACACTTCGCGGTATATGTGTGTGTGTGTGTGTGCATGCACACGTCGTTGAATTTCTTCTTCTCTTCTCTGCAGGCGTCTTCGTCTTCGTAGTAAACGAGAAGCATGAATGTTCTCGTGTTCGCATGTATGCATGTATGCATGTATGCATGTATGTGTGTGTGTGTGTGTGGAGGCAGGTGCTGCTCGCCAAGCGGAGGCCAGGACTCCAACAACTGCATGCGGAAGCCTGCGGGCTTGGGTGGCCTATCTCTCAAATTTCCCCCCCTCCCCCCACCCCTGCCTTTTCCCCGCGAATTCCCCTTCCGTCCGTCCTCAGAAGTTCCATGCAGCGGGCACGCCCGAGGAACGACCGAAGCAGCAAAGGAAGCCAAAGCGCCGGCAGCACGGAGAAGAGGAAGCCTCAGGAGCAGCAGAAGGGGAGTCGACGAAAGCGGGGGGAAACAAGAGAAGACGACAGCAGAAGACGGAGGAAAAAAAAGAAGAAAAGGAAGGGAAGGCGGCGGCCCCCAAAAGGACGCAGGAACAGCCCGGGGGGAGAGAGACGGGCAGCAGAGAGACGGAGACACGGAGACAGGGAGACAGGGAGAAGGGAGGACGACAAGCGAGGAGACGACGAAGAAGAAGGACACGAAGAAGAGGCCGCCGGAAGACAAACGAGGAGGGAAGGGACTTCCTACTCGGAGCACATCTGGCGGAATGTTGTGGACCGAATCCACGCGTAGTCCGTCCACTCTGCACCCGCCCACGTCATCCACACGTACACATACACACACACACACGCACGAAAGTATTTCTTCTTGATATTTGTCGCCAATTCGTTAGACAAACACACACACACACACATAAACTTCAGAAAGTAAATGGAAGCCTACAAATCAATAGCACACATATATGTGCATATGTGATGTATTTATTTGTAGGTGGTGCAGAGACATATATATGTATATATGTATAGGTAGATAGATAGACAGATATAAACAAAGGTGACGAATATAGATATATAGATAGGGATAGATATATAGATAGATATATACACATATATATTTATAGATAGATGAATAGATGTGTATACGAAGTGCGCCAGTGCAAGTAGTATGACGCATGCAGCTGCACACAAATTGACAGACGTGTGAAATCACTCAAGTCGTGTTACACATACACAGACATATATCTTCATATATATATTGTACCGCGTATCAAGGGTTGTATATATATACGTATGACAAATGTGTATACATGTATGTGTTATAGGTGTGTTGCACCTCTGTTTCAAGTACATATATACATGTGAATATTTTAGAGATGCATACACCGGTATATATCGCCGGAAAATCTATCTATCTATCTACAACTCTATCCTACATATATATAGAGAGAGACCATACATACTCTGTATATGGATCAGTAAGATATGTATCTGCCTATTGATCTTCCTGAATATCTATCTTGCATCCCTCCATACTCTGTATCGCATGTATACATACATATAACTATATACATATATACACCAGTGGGAAATCTATCTATCTTATATATATGTATTTACACACATGTATGTATGTATGTACGTAGTATGTATGCATGTATGTTATGTATGCGGGTGTGTATGGTATGCATGTGATGTATGTATGTACGTACGTATGTGTGGAATGGACGCATGGATGTAATGTATGTGTATGTATGTATACTCTATACCACACCTGCACGTATGTTTAACTCTCTACATATGTGTATAATGGAAACACAGGTACGTAAATGAAGTATGCGTATATGCGGGTCACCGCGTAAGTGAGGTTTTGTATGTATTTCATAGTAGGGACAGATATATTACCACGGCTGCGCAGTAGAAGTTCGTTTTCAGCGAAGGTATCTATCTATCCATCTATATGCGCAAGCGTACGCCCATGCTATTTAATATATATATACACATGGAGAGAAAAAAAGAGAGCAGAAGTTCCTCCCGCGCAAGCACCTGCATGTGTGCATGCAACAAAATAAGTGTACGTAGAAGACACATGATTTGGTCGGGGTGGGAGGTCACTCCCATATACAAGCGCGTGCAGAACTACGTCCGCACTACCGACACAGCGAGGACAGCAGGCAGCAAGATCGCATGCACCAGCAGCCTTCCGTGCGGCGGCAGCGACATCGCACGTCCTGATCAGGTGTATGCTGAGGGCTGCAAGCAGTGACGAAAGAGTACTATACAGCAGCAGTGCATGCAGCAGCATGACAACAAGGGAAATAGGCAGCAGCAATGCATGTGGCAGTCGGTGTGGATGCAGCAGCAGAATGCAGGCAGCAGACATGCACGCGGCAGGAACCGGCACAGCAGAAATCCATGCAGCAGGGACGCAAGCACCAGGAGCGCATGCAACGAAAGTGCATGCAACAAAAATGCATGCAGCAAGAACGCATGCAGCAGGCAAGTGCCTTTTCGCCCCGCAAGATGAGGGAGTCAGCTCAGCGGCACCAGCAGCGGCGGCTAGCCGAGAAGCACGAGTTTCACTTCTAAAAGTGCAGAAGAAGCTGCACGCAGCCAAGGAAGCCGCAGCGGCAGGACGCTCAGGATTGTGTAGAGACAATGAGAAGCACAACGCGTAGGCAGCCACTCCCACACGTACACGAATATATCAGTGTTTCTGTAGAGAGACAGAGGAGAAGAAGAAGAGAACTCGGCGGCGAAGCGGAGAAGTACAAGTGACTAAAACAAGGGGACGAAGCAGCAGCGATACGGCACGCGGCAGCAGAGAGAACGCACGCATGGAGGAGAAGCTGCAACGGCGAAAAAGCAGTGCTGTCAAGCTACACACATTACTGCAGCGCACACAGAAGTGTTCCGCGCAGCAGCCAGGAAGACACGCATGCAACAGCGGCTGCATAAAATTCAGCAGGTCTATTTTGCATGCAGCAGAAATCGGCAACTGCCGCCACCGTAGTGGAGACGCGGAAAAGGGAAAGGGACATAGGAACAGCAGCGCCTGGGGGTGCGGCAGAAAGAGTTGCAGCAGCAGCAGGAGCCAGGCATGCCGCTGCAAGCCATAGGTGCAGCGTCAACAGGTTGAGAGGAAGCAGCAGGAAGTGCAGGAGCAGTAGCAGGCAGCAAGACCGACCCCGAGAATCCCAGGCAGCAGCCGCGTAAATCGCTCGCATGGCTAGCTGGCGCACAGCAAGACGCAGGCGGCAGCAAGACACAAGCAGCACCAAGACGCAGGCAGCAGCCGACGCGGGGCAGCAGGATGGTGCATGCAGGACAGCACCGCCGTGCTCACGCGAGGTCCAGCAGGTCTACAAAGCAGTGCGCTTACTTGTACTCGTCAATAAAGCGAGCAGCTGCATGCAGAACCATTTGTCGGACCTGCTGCTTCTGAAAAGCAAACTTCCTTCCCCACCCTGTGTCTCCTCCGCCTTCGAAGTAAATGCCGCCGCTGTTGTCCTTCCCATATCTAATCACACGGGTCGCAGCAGCACCAGTAGCAGCAACAGTAACATCCGCTGCGGCGCTAGCAGCAAAATCAAGGAAAGTAGCAGCAGGAGCAGCAACAGCAGCAGCAGCAGCGACACAAACAGAGAGAGGAGCAACAGTAGCAGCCGTGGCAGCGGCGCAAAGTGCGAACAGCATGAGCAAGGGCCGTAGACAGAGTCTTCCGGCGGGTTGGCCTGCAGCATCTGCACGCGCGCGCAGCAGGCCTCGTCATCTCCTGCGCAGGTATTGTGGCGCCGGAGGGCCAGGAGTTGCTGGCCGCCGCATTTCTTTAGTGCGTTCGAACAAAGAAAGGGAAAGACAAGTTTTTGTGAGTGCACGTGGTAGACAGATGCGTGCACCTCGGGAGACCGAGACAAATAGATTTGTTTGTGACTGCTGTATACACGCATGCTTGTTTGTCTACATCTGCGTACACACACATATATATATGCATGCGGCAGGAGGAGACAGGACACTCCCCTGCCCGCGGTGGGGCGCCAGTCTCCTCGGAGACGCTTGTCTCCTTTTCGCGAGGATTTCCTGGATCCACCTTCTCTGTGCACGCATGTGCGCGTGGAGAGAGACGGGAGGAAACCAGCAGGGAAGCGACCAAGGCGATCAGAGACGACGAGACAACGAGAAGAGGACAGAGACGAAGCAAGAGGCTAGACGGCAGAGAAAAGAGAGGAAAAGGCACTCCAGAGCGCTTCTCCTTTTCCTTTTCTACTGCACGGGTCGCGCTGAGATGCACGCCCCCACAACAGCGGCCAGCAGTTCTTGCTGCGCCCTCAGTAAGAGAGACGCCTGCTGCGCATGCAGCGCCGGGTGAAAGGCGATGGAAAAGTAAAAAACGACTTTCCCATGCATGCAGACGCGTGTGCACTGCTTCGAGCAGTAAAAATAAGCTTCTCTGCCGTAGACCATCGGACGCACGTCTTCAAGGCTTTAGCCTTGTAGAGACCCACTTCTTTGTGTAGCGCGCTCGTGCCCTGTCCGTCTTTCTTCCTCTCTTCCTTTTCGTGTCTCCCTCCCTCTCCCACACAAACGCGAGGCCGAATTTCTTCTGCATGTGACAGAGATGTTCGTCGTGTACGTCTTTCTCTGCGGATCGTCTTCGACTTCTTCTCTACACATGCACGCAGAAATACCGAAGGAACACACACGCGCGTATACCCCTCCAGATGTATATCCACAGACACACGTGTGGCTGTCCCTCTCTCCATCCCTTCATGCGTGTGTGTACACCCACATACACACACCCATATATATACTTGTAGACTCACACACACACACATAGACAGACCGATACACTCACACATATATATTGTGGCCAGAAGTTCTTCTTCACAGATTTGCATGCGCACGTTCTTGTGTGTCGAGTAGTGCCCAGGAGAGAAAGAGAGAATCTCTCGTTCGAAAATGCGCTGTAAAGCGGTGCGTTCCTTTCCGGTGGGGATCTTCCTCCACCGTCCTCTGTCTCGGCCTCCCTTCGCGAGGCTGTCCCGCACACGTATATACACATATAGAGACTGTGTGTGTGCAGCAGGACTGTGTGGGGCTGTGTTTCCTCGTCGGGTGCAGCACGAGTTGCCGGTGCATGCACTTCTCCCTGCTGCGGGACGGCCCGGCCGGCGCTTACCCGTCCCAGTTCCACAGGGAATTCAATTTCGAGCTCCCGTGGTTGAGGACCACGTCCAGGATCACCTGGCGGTGCACGCGCAGCATGTTGCTAAGGTGTGTGAGAAGACGCAGCAGCAGCCCTTCTCCCTCTATCTGTTACGAGTCTCTCGCTGTCTCCCTCGTGCATGCGCATGCGTACATGCCCGCACGTACCGAGCCGGCGACAAGCCGACCGAGAAAGGTCACCCTTTCTAGGGAGACAGAGCAAGATTCGCAACTTCGCTTATAAATCTCTCCTTCTGCAGCTCTCCTGCAGTCGTCTACCCGAATAATACACAAGGGGGGGGAGCAACCTGGGAGAGAGACAGCTGTTGCCCTCTCCTTTACTTCCCCCCTGCACACCCCTGCATGTGTTGTAAGTTCCCTCGAGTCTCTCCCTTTCTTTATCGCCTGGGCATATATGTATGAACCGATTCGATACGACGTAAACCAAGTTGTCCTCTCCTTCTCATCCTCCTTCTCGGATACAAAACAGGCTGTTTTGTCTCTCTCTGTCTCTCACCCTGCATGCATATATATATGCAAGCAAGTTGCTATCGGTCTCTTCTCCCTATCTCAGCTACTCACGCACATGTATGAGTAGGTGATTTTGGCTATGGAACGTTGCTTTCTCTTTTTCTCTCTGTCTGTCTCTCTTGACTTCCCTTTCTCTACTACGTGTATATATACAAGTCGCCACTTGTTTTCCCGTTCCCTGTATATAGGGAGACCACACGCGCACTTCCCGGTGTCGGAAGAGGGTACCGCCACCTACGCAGCCGCACGCGTGCGCGTCTCTGCAGGCCAGGTAGTGAAATATATACGGAAACAGAGAGAAGGGGGACGGAAGAGAGACAGAGGGAGACGAAGAGAGAAACGGAGAGGGAGACGAAACAGAGAGGAGGAGACGGAGAGAGACACGGAGACGGAGAGAGACACGGAGACGGAGACGCACTCACATACGGAGAGGGAGGGGCCGATTCACAGAGAGACGGAGGAACAGAGAGACAACGGAATCCACAAACACACAGACACAGAAGTACAGACAGACAGCCAGAGAGACACGTACGGGGAGACGGCGAGGGAGACACGTGCGGAGAGACGGAGACAGGGAGAGACACACGTACGGAGAGACAGAGACAGAGGGAGACACGCACGGAGAGACAGAGACAGAGACACACGTACGGGGAGACGGAGACAGAGAGAGACACGTACGGTGAGGGACAGGGACATGTACGCAGAGAGACAGGGAGAGAGACGTACGGAGAGACAGGGAGAGAGACGTACGGAGAGACAGAGACAGAGACACCTAGGGAGAGACGGAGACATGTACGGAGAGACAGAGAGACACACGCACTGAAACAGAGACAGAGACACGTACGGAGAGATAGAGGGAGGCACGTACGGAGACACAGCGAGAGAGATACATACGGGGAGACAGGGAGAGACACGTACGGAGAGAGAGGGAGACACGTACGGAGAGAGAGGGACAGCTACAGATAGAAGCAGGAGAGACGCGGTCGCAGGATACGGGGCCTGGACAGGCGCTGCTGCCAGTTGTTTGTGCCGAGCCATCCTACGCGTGTGCAGCTGATCGTTTCTGCTGGTGGATCTCCTCTTTTGCCGCCGGCCTCTCCCCTCTGCTGCTCTTCTCTCTTCCCGCGCACACGCACGTCCACACACGCGTACACACAGACACGTACACACACGTGCTGGCCTTCCTTGGTCCCTGCAGCACGGGATTCTCTTCGCTTTCCTCTCTCTCTCCTCTATGTCTGTGCGGGCCTCTGTGTCTGTGTCTGTGTGTGTATGTCCACACGTAACCCCACACACAAATATACGGAGAAATGCGTGTGCGCAGAGGCCTCGGCGGGCACGTTTATTGATTCTCTGTGCTAGGGCCTGGTGTGAACCTGTGCAGGCGCTTGCAGACCTCTTCTCCGTCCTCTCTCTACGTGTGCGTGCGTCTGCAGACGTATGTATGGAGGAGACGCACACAGAGAAGCAGAGATTCATACACGTACACACACACACACACAGCGCAAGAGGGGAGGAGACGCGCGGCAGCATGCTGCTGTGGGCCTGCGCAGACAGGCTGCAAGTGTTTTTCCCTTCATTGCAGGCGCCGGTGGGATAGGAGAGGGAAGGGGGGAAGGGGAGAGGCGGAAGACGAGACGGGCAAGGGGGGCAGTTTTGCCTACTGCCAGGCCTCTGCGGTGACACTCGTCGACGAGCTGCCGCAGCTGCAGCGGCGTGCCGTAGCCGCCGTGAGGCGCCATCAGCAGCCGTGGGTTGTAGCCCCACTCCCCGCCGAACTCTTGAACGGGGAGCAGTTCTATGGCAGTGAAATGCATCTCCTTGATGTAGTCCAGCTTCTCGACAAGTTTTTCGAAGACGCTGTTGTTGAAGGCCCACACGCACAAAACAGCAGCAGCAAAGTGCGCCCGACCGCTACGACGGCGCACAGCAGCAGCGCACACCTGCGCCCGCCTCACGCACGAGCGTCCTCGCTTTTTCTCTTCTCTCTGTGAATGATCAAATATACCCAAGAGACAAAATTCTCACACGTACGAATACATATACACATGGACACCTGACAACTTCTTTAGTCTACAGGAAAGACCCGCCCGTCGTCCTAGTACATACGCGGCCATGCCTCGCTGTCTCTTTCTCTGCCCGTCCCTGTCTCCGTCTCTCCGTGTGTGCCTCTGTCTTTGTCCGCCTGTCTCCGTCTCTCTGTCTCACTGTCTCCGTCTATGTGTCTCTGTCTCTGTCTGTCTCCGTCTTTGTCTGCCTGTCCCTGTGTCTGTCTCTCCGTCTCTGTCTCCCTGTCTGTCTCCGTCTCCCTGTCTCTCTGCCTGCCCGTCTCCGTCTCTCCGCCTCTGTCTGTCTGCTCATATACATATATATGTGTGATTATAATATAGAGATACACGTATACATATATGTGCATTTATACTGTTGAGATACGCACGTGTATATATGTATGGTATAGAGAGAGGCATGTATGTATATATGGGAGTGCTGACGTGTACTCTGGCTGAGGTCAGGGGGGGGGGCCATGTGAAGCAACGTGAAATTTCGTGTTTCTTGTGGAAGAGAAGTTCTTCACGTCATTTGCAACACACGTCGAAGAGATGTCCCTCGGTCTGCAGCAACAGACACAAATACACGTACCTCCTTATCCACTGCTGTGCAGCTGCGTCGATCTTCATATATAAACACGTCTTCTCCCCACACACATACTCGAAGTCATTCTCTCCAAATATCGATACAACTACTGCGTCCATGTGTCTGGCCGTGTCTACATCTACCTATATATATATATATGTATATGTATGTGTCTCTGTCTGAATAACCTCTGTGTGTATGTCTATATCTTTATATATGTCCATATCTCTATACCCATTTTGTGTATATGTCAAGAAACCATATATATATATGTAAATGTTTATTTATATAAAATGCGTCTATACACATATGTCTGTCTCGTCCTCGCTCTCTATATAGAGGTGCATATACATATGTGTATACATATATATATATATATATGCGACAAGATGTAGAAGTAACAGCAAGCATACATTTGAAGTGTTACAGGTAAGCCGTTTTGTTTGTATTCAAGCATGTGGGTTGTTTCCTACGTGTTTATCTGTGTCCACATGCATAGATATATGTATGTAGGACGCGGATATACATACATAGATACGTTTACTCATAAAGAGCTACAGAGATATAACCGCTAAGAGACGTATGTATATTTATGTATGAGGAATGCTGTGATGGAGAACTCTCACGTCTTTCCTTCCTTTTCGTAGTTGACGAAGGTGCCTGGGTGAAGCTCGTAGATAATAAGACGATTCCACGTGACCGCAGCGGGAGGGTCGAACCTCCCACGCAAAGAAAGGGGATCCACCACATAACACGTCGACGAGCCGAAGTCTACTTGTCGAGCGTAAGGATCACCTGCAGCACCACCAGTAGCAGCAGCGACGGAAGTAGCAGCAGTAGCAGCAGCAACAGCAGTCGCGCAGCAGTAGCCGTCGCAGCGGAAGTGGCAGCAGTAGCCGTGGGAGTGGCTGCCGTAACAGGAGCAGCAGCAACAGCAGTCGCGGTCGCGCAGCAGCAGTAGCAGCAGCAGCAGTGGCAACCGCACGAGCAGGAGTAGCAGCAGCTACAGGAGTGGCAGAAGAATCAGCAGCGGCGGCAGCAGCATTCCCAGCAACATTTGCAGCAGCAATAGCAGCACCCACAACGAAAGCGTAGCACCCCTGCAGTAACAGCAGCAGCAGCAGCAGTGGAAGTGGCAGCAGGAGCAGCAGTAGCAAGTGGAGCCGCAGTAGCGGGAGAAGCAGGAGCAGTAGGAGCAGCAGTAAAACTAGTAGAACTAGCTATAGCAGCAAGAACAGCAGCAGAAGCAGCAGTAGCAGCAGCGGTCGCAGCAGCAGTAGCAGCAGCGATAGCAGCAGCAGTTCCAGCAGCAGGAGTAGCAGCAGCAGCAGTCCCAGCAGCAGCAGTAGCAGGAGCAGCAGTAGGAGTGGCGGTAGCAGCAACAGCAGCAGCAACAGCGGCGGTTGCAGTTGTCGCGGCAATAGCAGCGGCTGTGGCAGGAGCCCGGTGGCGTCAGCCGTAGCTCTTGTACTGCACCGCCTTCTTTGCAGTAAGCGTTCTCTACACCTGCAGTTCTGTCTTTGTTTTTCGATCTTCTTCTCCTACTTTCCCTCCTTCTCTCTCTATGTTTGTTCTACGGGGCCTACAGAGAGAGATCTACAGAGCGGGCACGCGAATGCTCGCAATAAACCGAGCGGCTCACTGCAACACGGTGCCCGTCGCACCTTCCTGGTTGGCCACTTGTATACTGCCCTGTCTATATACTTCTATAACTATAATGCCGTAGAACTACGTCTCTACAACAGATGCGTTTCTCTGTAATACATGTCCCTCACAACGCAGATATGAGCGCCAACGAAGCAGCAGCTGAGGTGACCTTGCACGGGAGTACATACCCGAGGTGGAGTACCGAGCGGAGGGAGAGCAGAAGAACTGCTAGACAAGGAGAGAGAGAAGGGACGAAAAGTCGAAAGGACTGACAGACAGCCCGAAAAGGGAGAAGTGGGGGAGAAAATTCGCAACAGAAAGGGGAGACCAAGAGGCAGCGAAGCAGGGGAGGTACAACAGAGTGCAAGAGAGAAGGGAACAACGAGAGAGCTTTGCTGCTGCCGTGCTGCTGTTCATGGACGTGTTGCTCTGCTGCAACTGCTGCTGCTGCTTTTTCTAGTGCGCCGTTGCTGCAGCTCCTGCACCTCCTCCTCCTCCTCGTGCGACTGTTGCTCTGCTGCAACACTTCTGCTCGGCTCTGCTGCTACGCTTTCGGTTGCTGCTGCTGCTTCCTCCGCTCCCCTTTCTCGTGCTGGTGGATGCTGTTGCTGCCGCTGCTCATGCGCTGGCGCTGTTTTCGCCTTGTTTTTGAACGCTTCACGACCAGCAGCAGCAGCAGTAGACCCCGAGCATGTCACACCTCTACACGCGTCTATTTGCTACATGTGTGGGACGCACATACGTCCATACATGTACACATATGCGTGCGATACGTAGATATGTATATACTTATATATACACATATATGCTACAGAGGTGGGACGCAGATACGTCGATACATAAACACATATGGGTATGATGGGGAAGTACATATATATATGTATATATACATATATGCTACATAGATGGGGTGCACATACGTCCATACGTATACATATACGCGTATGATAGGGCAACACACATACACATATATATACATATTTATATGTAGTTATGTATGTGACGAGTGTATATGTATATATGGAGAGAGAGACACGGCGAGAGAGAGAGGTGCGTGTATATGTGCGAGTTTTTCCATCGAGACGCTTCGGCCCATGTGTGGGGACTCTGCGCGCACCACAACGCGGCTACAGTCTCTCCGTCTCTCTGTCTCTGACGTTTTTATTTGGCTGTCTGCAGCAGACTGCCCGTCCCCTCCCTTCTCTTCCGTCTTTTTCTGTCCGAATGCACGTGGCGGGGCTTCGACGCAGACACCGAGAAGAAGAGGCGTCCCATTTTCTCCCACGCTTCAGGAGTGTCGTCTCTGCTGCCCTTCCGCACGCATGCGCTTCTTCACACGTTCCCCCGACATTTCTCTGGCCCGCCCCCCCCTCTCCCTCTCGCGAGTCCGCAGAAACTTCGTCACTACGCGCGCGGTGCACACGCCCACGAACAGCAGCGTCATACCCCTGCAGGCGGGAGGGCCCCCAGCGACAGAGAGACACGGAGACACGGAGACAGACGGAGACGGACCGAGACACAGCGACAGACGGAGACACAGAGACAGTCGTCTTGTAAAGTGAGAAGCTGGGCGCTTATATGTCTACCAATGAGCCACGCAGATAAACGTAGCAATCACCGGCGTATCTTTCTGTCCACTAATGTGGGCGCATTGATCCTGGGTAGATCTATCACTTCACACAAGTATATATATATATAGATATGTATGTATATATTCGTATATTTGTAGGCCACGAGGAGACTTACCAGCCTAACGTATGTGTGTGTGTGTGTGTACAAAAACTCCCGCTGAGAACTGTGTGTGTATGTGCGGGTGGGGAGAGGCGGCGTGCAGCAGAGCCGGCCGTAGCGCGGACCGCCGGCTCGGCCTTCCGAGTGTGCGCATGCAGAACGTTCTGCTGCTGTGTTGGCACTGCTTTTCTGCGCCTGCGTGACTGGAACACTCCTCCAAACACAGAGGGACGCTATTTTTTTTCCGTCCCTCTGCTGGAGAAGTTGCTGCTGTCTCGCTGCTGGGGCGCGTCAAGCAAATGCCGGCCTTTTGCTGCTGGGGCCCCCGACCCCGGTCCCCTCGTCGCCGTGCGAGCGCGCCGCTTCCTCTCTGCGCCCCCCTCGTGTGCCCTCCCTATCTTTTTTTATCGAAGATGAGGCCCGTCACTGCGCGCGGTGCTGCTGCGTCGCAGCCGCAGGACGCCGCGCTCCACCGCAGAAATGGGCCCCACGGAAAACTACGAAACGGCCACTTGCAGCCACACACGTTAGAGACACAGAGACACATAGAGAGACGAAGAAGGCTCCCTCGCATCCTGTGTTCTTGCTGCGTCTTTTCTTCGTTGCAGCAGCAGAGGGACATACGCCTGTGCAAGTGGTAGCCTTCGGCAGCAAAGCAGTCGTTCCACGAAGACTGCAGCACAAACTCGTACGGGGTCCCCTGCTGCACGCCTCTCAACACTGCGCCCCACATGGCGTTCGCTTCGCCCAGCATTTCAAAAAGCAGCAGCTCTTCCGCCTCCTCCTCCTCCGCCGGCGGCTTCTTCCCGCCCTTTCTCTGCGCGGGCAGCACTTCGCCCCGTCCCGCTGCTGCTGCCAGCCCGCAGCAGCGAACCTGGACCTGCGGAGTACGCACGCGCAGCACACGTCCCCACCCTGCTGAGACACACACTTGCTGCTGCTGTTGCGGCTGCTGCGTTTTCTTCTTCGCCTCCCGGGCTGCCGCTGCTGCTGTGGCCCTGCGTCTCCTCCCGCCGCAGCAGTCCCACGCGCAGCCACAGACAGCAGACACGCCACGATAAAATGAGGCAGTCAGCAAGAGAAGAAAATCGATTACGACCGACGGCGTCCCACCATAATACACCGCCCCCCCTTCGCAGATGCATGCATACTTACCCACCTCCCTTCGAAGATACACAGATGTCCACCTGCCTCTCTACAGAAGGACGGCGGCCCGCAAAATCTTCAAGCATCGACAAATACAGGCAGCCACCACCCAACACACACATATGCACATCCGTGTCTGGGCGTAGGACACACTCAACCCGTAGATGTCTACATATATGTGTACGTACGTATATGTGGGTGTGACTGTGTGTGTATGGACGCATGTTTGTGTACGTATGCGTATCTCTATGTACGTGTATGTATGTATGTATATGTATGTATATATGTATGTATGTATATGTATGTGTGTATGTATACGTATGTATATGTATGTATGTATATGTATGTATGTATATGTATGTATGTGTGTAAGTGTATTATATGTGTATGTATCTATGTACATGTATATATATATATGTATGTACGTGTATGTGTATGTGTGCGTGGAGGCGTCTGTGTGCTTTATGAATCCACCTACGTATGTGTCTACGTATATATATATATACACGTATATACGTGTGTGTGTGTATATGTACGTAGGTGTACATGTATGTATGCATGTATGCATGCACGTGTGTATGTACGCTTATATACATCCATAAATATATGTGCGTCTGTATGTGTGTGTCTATGTATGCACGCATATATATATATATATGCATATATATATATATATAGGAGTGTATCATGCCAGATACAGGCGTACAAATCTATACATATATATATAAATAGGGGTGTGCCTTGCAACATGCAAAGTATTACACAGAGAGTCGTTTCCTGTATTTACCTGGATCGAAAAGCACTTCTCATGGCTCTCTACATCAATATACAAATATGCTTCAGTACCTGCACCCCTACCACACATATATGTACACGTATGTATATACTTGTATATGGATGTATACGCGCCACACTATTTACCAGCTTGACTTGAACAAACGGCAAACTCATATCTCCACGATATAACGCGTGGTTCACACTCTCTATGTATTTTTCACCCAACGCTTAGATACTTACACACCTACACATATACGCATACATATATATATGTGCATACATATATATACGTATGTATACGTACACACATACGTACATATATATGTATATGTGCGTGTATATCTATCCACAGGCAGAATGCGAGAAGAACGGTGGGGTAGATGGGCAGTGTTACAGGGGAAGAAATCCTTCAACATTTGGTCTTACCCAGCACTTTTCCACGTGTGGACCCCACAAGCGAAAGAGACAGACGCCTTCGTCAGCCACATCGCGTTGCTGGTGTTCCTTCTGTTTCACTGACAGCTGTTGCTGCTGCTGCGTCTGCTGCCGCTGCGTTTGCTGCTGCAAAGAGGAAGGGAGCTCGCGCAGCAGCTCGGCTCCCATTAGATCAGGGAATGCGTTCAAAATTTCTCTCTCTTCTGTGCGGTCTCCCCACTGGCGAATGCTGCCGGCCCGCTGTTCCTTCTGCTTCTCCTGCTGCGGCTGCTTCTTCGGGTCCCTCACCAACTTCTGCGGCTGCTGCGTCTGCTCCCGCTGCCCTGGGTCCTGCTGCTGACTCTCCTCCCGCTTCTGCTGTCGGTCCTGCGGTCCCCGCGCGTCGTCAGCTAAGGCCTGCCTCTCCGGCAGCTGCTGCTTCTCCTGCAGCTGCTGCCTCTCCTGCAGCGACTGCTTCTCCTGCAGCTGCTGTTCATCCTGCAGCGGCTGTCTCTCCTGCTGTTGCTGCTTCTCCTGCAGCTGCTTCTGCTGCTGTTGCTGCGGCTGCTTCTTCAAGTGGTTCTCTGCGATTTCTCCCGTTGTCGGCCGCCTCGAGGAACATCCGTTGTCCGCTCTCGGATAGTCCACTGATGCAGAAGAAGCAGTCGAGTCCTTCCTTCCGAAAGCTCGGTTCACTGTTTTAGAGCTGGCGCACCCAGCAACGGGATCCCTCATCTTCATGTGGCTGCTGGTTGCAGTGAAGGACCCCCCACCTTCTCTGGTGGGTCTGCGACTTCCTGAAGAAAAGGAGAACGACTCTTTCTTCCTCGTCCCCCCCACCGCTGCCTTCGCGCTGTCTGCAGCAGCGTGCGGCGGTTCCTTGCTTTTTCTAGTGATGCTGCTGCTGGTGCTTCTCTTGATCAGGTTTACTGCTCTGCTTTCTCCTGGAGGGGAACCACCTGCAGCTTTGCCCTTCCTCTCTCCTCTAGAAGCCGGACCTCCTGCCGCTGCTGCTGCTGCTGATGCTGCGGCTGCTGCCGCCTGCAAGGGCTTCCTTTTCAGCGGTATTGGGCTACCGCTGTCACAAGTACGGCCGTCGACGACCGAAGGGGTCTCCATGTTGCTGCAGCAACTTCTTGCCGCCGCGCTCAGGCCCGTACCTGCGCCAGCGTCAGCAGGAGCAAGAGCAGCAGTAACGGCAGAATCGACAGCAAAGAAAGTCCCCGCAGAAGCGAGGGGGGGAGAACGCGTCCAGCGGGGAGCAGCTGGCAGCGACTCACTGCTGCTTGCTGCTGCTGGGCTCCGGCCTGCTACCGCGTTCGCAAAGAGTCGCCGCGCCTCGTGGAACAACCCGTTGCTGCTTTGTTGCTGTTCTTGCACGGGCACCCACTGCTCTCCACGCTTCCCCTGCTGCTGCTGTTGCTGCAGACGTGACTCGCCACACGGGGCTGTTCGCATCTTGAAATCACGTGAGCAGCTCTCTGCCGCTCGGGACGGAAAGCTCAGAACGACAGAAAAAAAGCGACTGCGAGGAAGAAAAACGGAAGCAGCCTCTCGTACAGCTAAAGGGACTGGACGAAACAGGTACAGCACGTTCGCGGAATGCAGCACACCACGGGGAACTCCCAGTAGACATCACTTTTTTCAAGGGGGCAGCTGACATGTAGCCCCGACCGCCAGAGCTACACGAGAGGCTGTAGTCCGAAACAGAGGTACAGAAGAACTGACTGGGAGGCAAACGTCGAACAGGAAAAATCTTGTTCACGCCACGGACGTTGCTGGTGGACATATGTCCGACGGGGAAGATGGAAATTTTCGCCCTGCCAGGCGAGTGTTTTGTGGGGTGCACACCGCAGAAATGACGCCTACATGTTTGAAATTTCTCCGTGATCGGAAAAAGCCAACTGGCACGTTGCCCTTGCAGAGTGTCCGCCTGCACACGCGTGCCAGTGAAAAAGACAAAGGATAAAGTCGTCGCGTCAAGTAACTGTGTCGCAGAGGTGCAAGCTATTTACACTTGATGTGTATCATGTTTCGACACATGGAAGGCCCCTCAGGTTCATCCATTCTTCTTCGCCGACGTAAGAGCTGCTTCACGCCTGCTGTAGCTCCTCAGGAAGGTGAACTACACGGCATTCCTTTCCGTAGTAGACACCGTCATCAGGCGCGGAGCAGGTCGTTTACGCAGGCGAACGACAGAACGGAAGAACAGGAAGGTTTCCCGAGCATCCGGCTGAGAGATAGGGTTTTGTTCGCAAAGGACACTGCCGTTTTCCTTTTGGGGAAGCTTGGAACATTATGTAACAACTGAGAGGCGCGGGCCAAGCCGCACCGAAGAGGTAGGAGAGTCTCGGTGCGAGCAGTCTTCTCCGTTAAGAGCACTGATAGAAGCGCTGGAGTTCTTGATGAGGTGCGCTGTCGTGCAGCTGTCCGCAGGAGCGCTGTGGAACCTTAGTGTGCCCTTCGTACACACCTCGATTAAAATCGTCGAATAGACGCGGTCCTCGGGTGAGCAAGCCGTTGTCGTCGGCAGTTGTGACAGCGTCTAGCAGGCATCATACTGCGAAAGGTTACCCAGCGTCTATATCGCCGTGGAACAACTACAAGGCGACTGCAGAGAGAGGAAGACGCGTGCTCGACTGTCGAGAAGAGCAAGTTCGTTTACGGCGGCGACACGGGTCAGATATTATCATTATTACTATTCATCGGGTTCACCAGCAGTGGTACAGTTCGTACACACATGTGTGCAGTGTCCCAAAGCGGCGACCGAAACTTCAGTGGCTGACGTCGTACAGGTAAGTGTGCTGCGTGGTTTGGTGTCGGTTCCGTACCACACAGGGCACGGAGGTGCGGCGAGCCTAGAGTTTCACGGCAGCAAATATTGTCCACAAAGGCCTAAGCTGCATGCGCGAGTGTTGGGGTGCCCGTTGATGCGGCCTATGGCAAAAATACTTGAATTACTCAACCATTCGTGTCCTTGGTCGTGCACGAGAAATGCTTTGCTGTATTATTTTAGTGCAAATCGCTTAGCCGACATTCCGTGGCTAGCTCAACACAGCCGCGCGACGGCGGACAACACGCCGTGTCAGTACGTCGCACACAGTCGCTAGCCAGGCGACGAGCGAAGGGCCCCCACGAGTTGGGCATCGGACAAACGGAGAAATCCCGCCGCTTGAAGGCCAGCTGAGACGATATACAAAAGATAGTGCGGCAGAGGATAAGCTCAGACAAAGGAGCTGCGAGAGGTGAAGGCGGTCCAGACTGAAAAGAACAGCATGAGCGCAGCTGAGGGGGGCGTGACGTGCAAGAAACTATGGCAGAGGGGACATACGACGGTGGCGAAACGGCAGGGTAGGCAGGGCGAAGGCACAGTGCTCTTACATAGGAAAGCACGAACTGAGGATAGCAAATGGCTGCGAGCAGGACGTGTGAATAGAGTGGCGCTGACCCGCGCTACCGACGGCAGTGCAGGCACCGGGCACCAGGAGGTGGTGGGGGATCTGATGTCTTCTCGCGTCGCGACGGCCGCCGGTCGAGGTCCGGAAGACCGGTAAATTATTGTGTGAGAGGTGGTCACGCACGAACCGGTTGATATGACGGAGAACTTGTATCTCTCAAAAGGCTCAAGTCCGCCGTACGCAGAACAGCATATTTCTGCCGCAGAGAAGAGCAGCCAGCAAACTAGTGCTCAGAACGGCAAACTCGTCACACGCACGCTGTGCGTCGACTTCAGTATTTTCAGCAGGGCGACGACGTAGACCGACTATTTAAGTCTATTCAATAGGGTGATAGGCAATGCGTGCACGCTGTTGAAGCAGACGCACCGCACACGGTAGAGCGAGCTTTTAAATTTGGACGGAGCTGTACTTAAAGTGAAGAGCGCCCTAAATGCAGCGTGTCATTGCGCTTTTGTGAAGGAACAGACGCTTTTGGAAAAGTGTCAGGAAGCCTTACGGATTGCTGCTGGTATTCGCTCATCAGTCTCATAAATCTTGTTTTGGCTGTTATACGGAGCACAGGAACCAAGCGTCAGTAGTCCAGGGGTAGGATGCAACCCTCCCAAGGTTGCGACCCGGGTTCGAGTCCCGGCTGACGCACTCACTTCAGAAGGAAGCACACGTTTTGTCGGCTGCTATGTACTGTCCGTGTCGTCGCTATGTACTGTTCGTGTCCCCGCATTTACTCCTCTGTCTTAGGACAATAGTTCATTGCCATGTGATCTGCTGTATAATCCATCCTCAGGTTGTACGGCACTATGAGTTCCGCACTCGCGTACACCGCTGATCAGACTTGCGTACCACGTGCACGGTTACTGGCTCTCACTTCGTCTGCGTACTCCACGTCTTCCTCTTCGGTGTCACATCCACATAGTAATTGAGCTGAATACAGCTTTGGGCTCCGCGTAGCCTCATACTTACCGCCGTACGTAGCTGCTCAACCGCACTTCGATGAATGGGAGTACATAACGTTCTGTGGAAGTGTCCTGCAGTTCTACATTGACCAACTGCTCGCACCAGTAAATACCTTCCTAAAACCGGCAAACCGTATTACTGCGGGGACTACGTGGTGATATACATAAAGATCTGGGAAGACGTACACCCAGGTGGTATTTACACATCATGAACACTTGAAAAGCGTGTAACACATTCGTCTATGTGCTTCTTCTGTCCGTATCCTTACATGTGATGGTATGCATACACCCGTATACGTGCGTGTATCCACACACGTGTAGCCCACGCACAGGCCTGAACAGTCCCGCAACATCGATACGTCCATTAACATTTCGAAGCTTTAACGACCCGAGCTGCTCCCTACGTCACGCGTAGACTCCTTGGTGTGGTTCACCTCGTAACGCCATGTACCAAGGAAGAGAAAGCATACCCGAACACATTTTCCTTCGTGGTCACGTGGGCGTGCCTTCCAAGGAAAGTCAACAGGTATGTTGACTTCCTCCTCGTCTATTTCTGTTACGACCTGGCTGAAGACCTTTCTGTATCCCCAAGTCACACACATTCCGCGGAGAAGAAATAAACTACATAGAATCCTCGGAAGTTTGTTCTCCTGCATGGCTGGCATACTGTGTGCAGATGAAACCGATCCAGAAAAACATAAGGAAGTCCTCGTCGATCCAGGCGCTCGCTCCCCTGTGTGTAGGGGGAAATGACGTAGAGAGGACATGGGGTTGGAAGTCTGCGTTAATCAAATGGAGCTGTATACGCCGTGAGAAGACCACCGCACGAAAACTGTATGGACGCTTCCTTCGATGACTCATCTGCAGGAACAACTCCCCGTGCGATCCGCGGGAACTGCTGACGGACTGAAGTAACTTTATGCGTAGCAGATACGTATGTATACATTTCTGTCTGAGAGGAGCACAGATGTGTCACAGTCCTAACAAACACAAATGTGGACACGTGTGAAAACTCATTTCCCGAGCAGACGTAGCGTCGCGTTTTTTCATTGCATCCCTACATGATGATCGTCCTAAGTAGATCTTCTCGTGATGCACATACGTACACAAATATATACATTATACACACCAGTCGCACTGCGGCTTCTTTTTCTTGATGTTCACTTGAATTTGCAGGTGTGGCAGTGTATACACATGTGAATATGCGTACATACTTCTCTGCGCATATACGTTTGTAGCGCTGGCGAGTCTGTGCTGCTGGTGCTGTTATTAAACAGGCACCTCTATGTCCTATTTGATTCACCTACCATGTCAGAAATGACTGGCTACACATGAAACCCAGTTCAGCTATGTACGGTTGTGTAATATATATATATATATATGTATATGTACAGTCGCGTCTTCCCTCATTATAAGAATGTATGAATGTCAGGCAATATACGAACTCGCACCGAATCGCCTCTCTTCGGCTGTGTGCGGTTGTATGCACATACGAATAGTATCTCTTCGCTCAGGGTACACACCAATACGGTCATCTTGAACCGTAGTGCACCTACATAAACATTCTTGCATCCGTATTCTGTTGTGCCCTTCTCCTGCTGGTGCGTGAACGAGAGGGAAGTGGCACTCCTTTTTTACTGCGGGAAAGAATTGACGATGTGATTTTTCAGCAGCAAGGACTGACGCGTGTATTCTGTGTCTGCTGCAGATCGACTTATGGTCATCCCTGAGTAGAACGACGTCAGTATCCACTAACCCGTCCACTACACGTGCAACAATACAAACATATATGTGGGCGCTCAATTTTGTACGCTACGTAATATTTGTAAACACATAAGGATGTGCGAATGCGTATACAGCTTGTATATGAATAGTGCACAAGAAGAGTTCTCTACACGGAAACTATACACAGGCACTCTCCGGAAGACGGAGAGGGATCTTCGTGGAGCGTACAGAGCAACGAAAGGACCCCGTTCTGCGGCAGCAGTACGAGATTTTTTGTGAAAATTGCCGAAAGACTGCTGTGGCAACAGCCGCTGCGGGTAATACCAGACGTTGTCGGAGCAGAGAAGAGTCGTGGAAAAAGAAGTTGTTCTAGCCGTGTGGTGACGCTGTACCCATTCTGCATCCGCTGAACATGCGCACCACGTGTGCGATTGGCTGCTGGGGTAATATTTACCACGTCCACCAGCTACAATACGACGCTCGTAATTGCTCCTGCACATTTTATACCTCCTTGACAAATATGTGGGTGATTATCCACCTGCGTGTCTCTACCTCTTTCTGCGTAATTGTACAACAGGAGCACAGACACACGTTTTCCCCCGTGAATTAGTTGACACAAATAAATACAAACCCCGTACAATGGATGCATACACACATGTATAAATTAACGTACACGCCACACATAAGAACCTTTCGGCTAGAGATGCACTTATATATATATATATATGTAAAAGGTGTGTGTCGTGTGGCAAACAGGCAGCGCGGCTCCTCCACCTTCGAGCAGTGCGCAGCTTTGCAGAGAGCAGAAAAGTGGTCGTCATCGTAGAAATTGGACCGAACCCGGCAAAAAAGAACCGCCTCTGGATCCAGGCATCCAGGGCGTCCTTTCTGTGCTTGCCAAAATTACCACCACCATACCACAGACAGGCCTGCGGGGACAAGCACTTACACACGTACGTGTACCTGTTTATATATATGTATATGTACACATACATGCATTACATACGTATACATAGATCAACCTACCTACAGACATGTACGTATATATGCATACGCGAAAAAGTGCATATATATACACATGTCTCGGGCAGATGTCGTTGGCGTACACATCAATGAGTGTATGCAGACACAGGGGCGCATGCTTGTACCAACACAGGCGGATGTCACATCAACCCTAAACAGATACATATACATATATATATATATATTATAGATACAACTTTTATTTGTACGCACCGACACTTCTCTGTGCCAACACAGGCACAAGCCGGATCAGCATCATATATATATATATATGCATATGTAAAATTGGGGGGCATATATATGTATAAATCTACGTACACGACGGTGCAGGAGCGTGTACGTGTGTGTAGACGTAGGTCTGTTTTTGAGTCTCCTCGGTTGGCTGGCCTGCATGCGCGAACGCCTCTGTTGATCCGTTTTACTTTCTGCGCCGCTGCTTTTTGCTTTTTTTGGGGTGCCTCTGCATTTTCGAAGAAGGTCTCCTCTCGCGGGCGTGTGGTGAAGCCTTGTGCTGCTTCCCCTTGTCTTTCTCTCTATCGGCTAGCCACTGGTCCAGGGCCGCCTCGACCGCCGTGCCTTTCCCTCCCGCTCCTGCTGTGTGGGGCTGCTGCTGCCGCTTCTGCGGCGCACCGCTGCCCGTGCTGCCGCCGGCATCTGCTGGGAGCCCCAGGCGGTCGTCCGGGGATCGACGGCGGCGCTTCCACTCCTCTAGCTGCTGCAGCTCAATATTACGAAGACGCGCCTCCTCCTGCGCGCGGAGCAACTTGTGGCCGCTCTTTTTGTGAAATTTCTTGTCCCTTGCCCTGTTCTTCTTGTCGAGGAACTCCTGCTGCTGCTGACGCTCCTCGGCCACGCGCGCCCGCACCCGCCCCATGTGCTGGTCGCTCTTCAACATTTCGGCGTAGAAGTCCGAAGGCCTCGTGAACTTCACTCGCAGCTGCCGTAGACGACGCAGCCCTTCCGTCGCCGCTGCTGCTGTCAAACGCATGCTGCGCAGCACCCACACGAACGGAAAAAACGCCTCCATCACACAAGTGCAACATCCTAAGCCTGGGTACACAGAAGTACACACACACATATATATAATATACGGAAGTAAGCATATACCTCCACCAGAGAAACATGGGTATACCAGCAGCTACACAAATCTACGTAGCCGAAGAGCCACAGACACGCCTGGCGTGAGTCCCTCCGCCACTTGTACGGCCGCATGTTATACGGGTGTCTGTACACTACTAGGCCTGTACGTGTGTGTCTGTGTTGTACATGTGTGGGGTACACATCTCTACGTTTTCATCGGTAGATAAAAACAGGGAAGTTGAGTCCGCAACGGTCGCTGCAGACGCCGCCGTTCCTCTGCGGCTCCTCGCGGCCGGGATCACCCACGGGCGGCAATACAAAAAGTGACCACCACCGGGCGGCGCAGCTGCAGCACCAGCACTTCGGCGGTCGAACGGCAGTGCTGCTGCGGGTCACGTCGGCGTGAGAAGAGCCGCGTGTGGCTGGGTGGTGAGCAGAACGGCGTTTCATAAGAAAGTCTCGAACTAGGAATTTTTTCAACCGAGGAAACTTCATTCTCGCCAGGATGTGACGGTGCCGTCCCCGCGGGAAGACAGTCCCCTACGAAATGCGGGGAAAAAGGGAGCGCGACGCGGGAGCTGCTACACTGCTGTGAACAAAAAATCCCCTTCAAATATACTCACACACACACAACGCCCCCGGTCAAGTCGCCGTAAACAACTGCTGCTTCTGACACAAGCGACATGTCTACACAGGTGAAACAACGCCGGGGACGCTGTCACATGGCCCAACGGAACTCCTTCTGCTACACGTATTATTACTATTACCACAACTATACTACTACTATTACTGTGACTTCTACTACTACCACTAATACTACTATTAGTACTAATGCTACTACTATTAGTACCACTACTACTACTACTACACTACTACCACACTACTACTACTACTACCACTACTACTACTACACTACTACCACACTACTACTACTACTAATACAAATAGTATACTACTTCTACTACTACTATTACTATTATTACACTACTACTACTATTACCACGACTACTAGACTACCGGACACCGTAATGGCAGCAGCAGCAGCCGCGGTCGCAGTACGAGTTTTGTTGTGGAAATTGCCGAAAAACTGCTGTGACAGCCGCGGAGAGCTACACCCGGTGTAGAGTAGAGGCGTAAAAGGAGAATTTGTTCCAGCTTTGCGGCAACGCTAGACCTACACTGGTGGACAGCCGGAAGAGTAGAAGTGGAGCCGGTGTACGACGTATCGAGGACTTGTTGCAGCCACCGCAGCGAGAGAGGAAACCGGCGAGGACGCACAGGCCACGCAGAAATGTCCGCGTCGCCGAATATATGGAGAACAGAAGATAATAGTTGTGCACTAGTGGTAGTAATGGCAGTAATAGTAGTAATAGTAGTAGTAGTAGGATAGCAGTAGTAGTGTAGTAGTTGTTGTAATAGTAGTAGTTGTAGTAGTAGTAATAGGAGTAGTAATACGAGTAGCAATAGTCGCAGTTATAGTAGTGGTAGTAGTAGTGGTAGGAATAGGAGCAGTAATAGTAGTGGTAATTAAAGTATTAGTTCTAGTAGTTGTTATGCTAGTGGTAATACTAATAGTAGTAGTAATAGTAGAGGGACTAATAGAAGTACTAGTAGTGGTGGTAGTAGTGTTACTAATAATAGTAGTAATACTAGGAGTACCAGTTATAGTAGTAGTATTAGATGCTGTTGTAGTAAAAGTAGGGATAGCAGAAGTACTAGTAGTAGTGATAGTAGTAGTACTACTACTAGTAGTAGTACTACAGTAGTAGAAGTAGTAATAGTAGAAGTAGTGGCAGTAGTATTCGCATATTAGTTCCAGCTAAGAAACGGGTTGCTGTAGGACACTTGTAGAAGCAGCAAGGGCACAGAAGTACAGCAGGAGAAAGGTTAGCAGCTAGCTGACAGCGTGTGTCACGGCCTGCAGACAGATATTTATTGGTCCACGGGGCACCTCCTCTCCCCAATACGAGAAGGTGGACGACTTTCTTCCCTTCCTTCCGCTGCCCACCGAGAGACACGCAGCAACACGCGACTGCTGCCGACTCCGCACAGCAAGGTGTGACAGCAGCTGTCAAGAAATGAAGAGGCGCGACGAGACGAGGGAGACGGACGAGTCCACGAAGTACGGCCGTCTCCACGACACGAATATAAAAACAACACGCACGCAGCTGGGCAGCGGGGTATATCAAGGGAGACACACACGCAACAGCCTGGAAGCTCGTCCGCAGGTGACGTACTGCATGCAGAGAAGACTTCACGGGAGACTGCTCTCTAGCGGAAGAAGCACCTACACGTGAGGATATCTGCTGCCGCCTGTCTTGACAAAAGCACGGGAAATATATACAAACGTCCACACACATACGTATTAACAGATACGCAGATCTGTCCGTAAGTCGACCCTTTACCGACGTACCTGCTACATACACATATATGTATAAACACACGTACATATAGTCGGAGATGAAGTACAGACGCATACGTATGGGAGAGAGACACACACACATGCGACCACACAGACGCCAATATATAGATGAGAAGATGTGTAGAAGTGCGTTTGCCGAGAATTTACACGTACACATATATAGTACATACACATATATACGTATGTATGTGTTTGCCCGTATATAGTGCGAAGACGTATGGACATCCGTTTCGCCATATGTGGGTAGGACATGTATGTACTGCGTCATATCTGCTAGTCCCCTGGGTTTAGGAGAAGTTAGTAGTTCTGAAAAAAGCAAGAAGTTCGCTCGGGTCCTACAAGTAAGCTTCTCTCTCGATGTCTGCGTTGGCATCAATGGACTTCGTTCTGCTTTCCTTTCCGGCAGCCGCTGCTTCTCCTTCTCCTGCGTTGCCAGTCCCGTCGACGGCAGCAGCAGCAGCAACAGCAGGAGGCGCCACGACCGCCAGAGTCTCTATCCACGGCGTGCGACGCATGCCTGCCGGTGGGACGTACGCAATTTCTGCGAGTTTCCTCTTCAGGCCTAAGATCAACAAACAGCCGCGCAGCAGCAGGTGTAGCGCACTCCCAGCGGTCGGTCCACCGAGGTGCAGGTTCAGCTACTCTTCTCCGTCCTTGTGGAACAAAAAATCTGCTGAAAGCTGCGAACGCAGCGTACATGCATGCCACGTCCTCTAAATCTCCCCTTTTTATTGAAGAGGACGGAGAAGACCCTACCAGCAGCAGCAGCATCTACGTGGGCAGCAGCAGAAGCAGCAGCGTCACCTAGAGCAAAAGAAACAGCAGCAGTCGCTGCTCGACAGCGCCAGCAGCTTCTACCGTCGCAGCAGCAGAAACACCGATAGCGACAGCCGCAGTGCCTGTCGCAGCAGCAACACCTACGGCACCAGCGCCAGCAGCACTATCGTAGTAGCAGCAATGGCAGCAGCAACGTCTATGCAAGCAGCAGCAGGATTACCGTAGCAGCAGCAACACCTACAGTAACAGCAAATTTATCCTAGCAGCAGCAGCAGCCCCACCAACATGCACAACAGCAGCAGGACTATACAGCCGCAGCAACAGCAACACCTATAGGAAGAGCAAGACTACCACAGCAGCACCACCAGCTTCCCGCGACGTCACAGCCGCTACACGTTCGGAAGCAGCAGGGAAATGAACGAGCACCCCGGCAACACCCAAGCATAGGTGCAGCGGCGGCCGACTGCCAGTGCAGCAGCAAGAGCAGCAGTGCAAAGGACACGCGCCTCGCAGCAGCGACGAACTTTATCTGCGTCAACATCAGCATAAGACAGGCGCAACAGCGCACTCGCACAAGGCAGCCGCCGCGGAGCAGCAGGGGAATGCGGCAGCAGCAGAAGAAGCAACGTGCGGCAGCAGCCCCGGGGCACTGCAGATACCCGGCACCAGGTACGAGGAACACGCACGCAGTCGCTCTTTTCCCTTTGCAGAAGAAACCGACGCATGCGCGTACGGCGTGTCTGACGTCACTTTTATTACCCCCAACCTCCACAAATACATCAACGAATACAAAAATGGGCGTCGGCATGTATTAAAGAGACTTCTCATCGGTGTGAGCGCCCCCGCGTCAAACAACTTACAGAGTCAACAAGAAGCGTACGCATACGTGCATCCACACACGCATAAATATACCGGTCCGCGTACTTCTACGTATAGACACATATATGTTTACAAGAGAGAAAGCCACACATGTGTTTGCGTGGCTTCACAGATATACATATATATGAAAGAGAGAGGAGAGCCACACACGTGTCTGCGTATCTTTACATTTACATATATATACGTTTGTGAAGAGGGACACGCATATATGTGTTTGCGTATCTCTACACATATATATATATATATATGAAGGAAGGACAGCCATACACGTCTTGGGTGGCTCTACATATGCATGTACATTTATGTGTATAAAATAGATAGCGAGAGCCACACACCTGTTTGGTCATCTCTACATACACATATATATATATATACACTTGTGAAGAGGCGGGGGCCACACATGTCTCTACGTATTTCTGCACATACATATATATATATATATATATGTATATATGAAGAGAGACATATACGTATCTGCGCATATGCGTATATATATATATATACATATATATATACATACATGTGAAGAGCGGGGGCCACATATGTCTCTACGTATCTCTACACATACATATATATATATATGAAGAGAGACACATACGTGTCTGCGTATCTACACATAAGCATACATGTACATACATATATATATATATATATATACAAGTGTGTGTATGCGTGTGTGTGTCTGTGATTGCCTGCGTATCTGGCAATCACACATATACACATACCTCGCCTATACACACCTCTGCATTTGTACACATTCGTACATACTGCATACATATATATATATACACAGATAAAATGTATGGCCACAGGCATCTCCATCAATATAAATATATATGTATACGTTGTTTTGAATGTATGTGCGCCAGTGTGAGGCAGAAGCGGGAAGGAGTACGTACTTTCTACGTCGTTAACAACTTTGAGACCGCTGCCGACGACGTCTCGCCTCCTCAGTAAGCGAGGATCTGCAGCCCGGCAGCACACACACACAGACACACAGACACACACACTAGAAGCAGCGCGGTGAAACGACGGCGATGTTTGAAAAACTGCTGGTGCTCGACAGCTGCAGCAGGATCGCTTCTGCTGCCCTGTATCCCCGTTGGTCTGTTGCTGCTCCCCACGAACTGGCCTCCCTTCTTCTCGTTAAGCGCCCCCTGCTCCTTACGCCGCTGCTGCCGCTGTAGCTTCCACTAATGATACTGTTCTGCTGCTGCTGCTCCTGCTGCTGTTGTTCCTGCTGCTGTTGCTCGTGCTGCTGCTGCTCGTGCTGCGATGCTCACGAGAAGCACGCGTCGACGTGCCGACAACGTCTTGCTGCTGCTATGTTGCTGCTACTTGTGTGTTATCGGTGCCGCTATCCCTCACACGCCGGTCGAGCCGCTGTGTTTGCTGCTGTCGCCCACGACACCCGGTTCACTGCTGCTGTGTTTTCGCTGGTGGTCCGCACGCTGCTGCTGCTGCTGTTCTCCTACTACTGTGTCATGTGCGTCGTAGCCTTTTGCTGGCAGTGGTGCTGGTGCACGCAGGGCTGTCTTCACTAGCGAGACAAAGCGGCTGCGTCTGTCGCCGCTGCTGCTGCTGCAGCAACTACACATCCCCCCCGGGCAATTGTGAGTCACGCACACGCATTGACACGCGCATACACGTGTGTGCTTCCCTACTGCATGGAAGACTTTTCTTGATATCGGCGCGTACTGCTGCCACCGCGCCACCTTTCTCGCCGCGCGTCATAAGCAACACCTACACACGCTCCATAGAATACGTGGGCGTGTGTAGCGCGACCCTTTCACATATTGACGCACGTCCAGGAATAAATGTCAAGATACAAACACGTCCACATAAACACGTATAACTACACACATGCATGTGCGTCCACTCGTACGTGTGTGGAACTCCCAGCGGCGTCGCCACCCTGCGTAAGTGAGCGGCGGGAGACCCCCGACGCTTCGTTCTTGTACAGAAAGACAGCACGCGTCCTCTTCTACACATAAAAGGCAACGTGGACGGGCAGCAGAATCTCGTGTAGAAGCGTAACTTGTCTGAACGTGTCTACATAAACTTCCTGCGCCCGTGTCACATATGTATAAACATACGCCCATACATACCTACACATATGTGTGTATGTACAGAAAAAGTGCTCCCACGCAGAAGCGTAAGTTGTCTGAAGGCGTCTGTACAAACTTCGGGCGCCCGTCTCACATATATATGTGCAAATTCATACAAACCTACATATACACGTGTATGTATGTACAGAAGAAGTGCTCCCCGGTGTGTCTGTGTGCGTCGTGGCGTAGGTCACTCTCTACAGCAATATACCGACCGGAGACAGCGCAACAAATACACGCACATACACTACGACATCAGCGAATACGTCCCTTTTGTCCCTGCATCGAGAGGTCTGCAGAAGTGTAAACTAACTACGTATATGTGTGTGGGCAGCTGTGTGTCTGCGTCGTGGCAGACGAGGGTTCGTACTGCAGGACACCATATATGTGTGTGTATCCGCAGAGGCAAAGAGGCAGTGGGATTGCGAGTGGCGAAGAAGAAGAAGAAGCTTCCTTGTGTCTCCTTTTCTGCGTGTGTTTTGCCGGGCTGAGATACCACCGTGCTACGTTTCCCACCGTTGCTTCTCTTTCACTTGCTGCCGAAGAATTTCGGTCGCTTCTGAAATGCGAAAAAAGCAGAGTTCTCTCGGTACCTGTCGCTGCTCCTAGAAGCCGGTCTGCGTCGGTCGCTGCTGCGGAGGCTGCATCGTTTTCTGCTGCGTGTGCTTCTCCACCGCCTGCTCCGCCGGACTCCGCTGCTGCGTCGCCTTCTCCTGCCGCGTGCAGCAGGGCAAGCCGCTGACGCAGCCGTGACACAAGAAACGCGTGCTCGTCTGCCTCAAGTTCTGTGTCGGCAGTAGCTGCTGCCGCTGCTGTTCTCGCTGCTACTGCGGCAGTTGCTCGTGCTGCTGCTGCTGCCCGTTCGGCGGCAGAAAATCTTCTGCCCTTGCCGGGCAGCGCAGGCAGACGCTTCATGCTGCTGCCGCACGGAGGCGTTCGCAGAGGAGGAGAAGGAGGAGTGCCAGTCGTCCCCCGAGCAGGTAGAGAAAACAGCCACAAAGAAAGTCAGAAGCAGCTGCACCTGGAAGAAACGCAAAAGCCAGAAGCTGATACGACAAGAGAAGAAGACGCCGCGGACAAGGCTGTAGCACAGGCGCGTGCGACCCGCAGCCGCTGAAGACGAGGAAAGCAGCTCGTGCCAGTGCACACAGGGAGGACAATAGAAGAGTGGAAGATGCAAGAACGAAGGTCAGAAGCGAATAATGATAAACCAGCCAAGAACAAAGACGGTTCAACACAACACACTGCAGAGCAACCACGCTGGAGTGGCAGGGGAAGTACTCACAGCAAGAGGTCCGGCGGCGCGTCACCGTCGGCGACGCGAATAAATCTTTTATGCGAGTGGAACACAAACGGGGCACTGACCAGCTCTCTTCTTTTGTCCTTTGAGAGATCTAAATCGACGTATACGGCGGCGTGAATTTGTACCGGAGCGCTCGGACGTGGAATGAAGAGTATATAGCGGTGAGACTTTAGAGGAAAAAGGGAGGTGAGGGACACACGTTTATTTGTCACCGAAGAGAAAAACGCCAGCTGTGCTTCTGTGAGAGACAGAGACACAGTTCACAAAGTGAGACGGTTTTGCTGAATGAAAATGTATGAAATGTTTGAACGATGCGGATGTACAATGGAAGGCAACGCAAAATTTCGGCTCTCTGCGGCTGGAAAAAAGGCTACGCCTTCACGCAGAACAAACACGCAAAAACACGAAAAGTGTAAGAGCACGTATCATTTGTCTGCAGGAGTCTCTTCCCGAAGCACAACGACGGGCATGTCCGTTTCTCTCACGCATGCTCAGTCGAATTGCATGTAAGAGGATCCTCCCACATACTGAAATACTCATCACTTCTCGGGGAACCCAGGAGGTGAATGGCAAAAGAGAGCGTCACGTGGCATTTATATCTTCAAACTCTTTCTCACACTTAACTCGTTTACACTGTCCATGCTAGTGATTTACTAACGTTTTATTCGGGCCGTGTGAGTCTTCAGGCAGTTATCGCTGTTTAAGGCCCGGTGAGTGACTGGTTCACACTAAGTAGTACATATGTATATATCTACTGGCCGGGTTGCTCACCGTTAGAACAAACACAGCATACGTCGAACAATATGTTTGTGTAGAAATATGCGTGTCCACGACACAGATAGAGTTCTGGTCAACGTTTTCGTCGGACACGAGTCAGACCCATGTCTGACTCGCCTTTTGCATGCGCATGGATACGTATCTATGCCCAGTTGAACACAATACGTCACGCTCCTACGTATTTGAATGTATATGTACGTTGTTTCGGTAAGTTCTGTGTGTGTGCATAGCAAGACATTCGGAAACACAAATGCTGCATGGCGGATATCTATACCTGTACTCGTGTCCATGAAAATTTGTCCGGCAATCGTGACACTGGTATGTATCCACAATATGTATACACGTGTATACACAAACAACCGTTTTACCAGTAGCTATTTCTTTGCCTGTAGAGACCCACCAGTGAAACCACCTTTTCCTTCCGTCTTCCTGTATCGTGAGGGCCGAATTTCCGCGTTTTCTGCTTTAGAAGTGACAACAGTATTGTTTTAGTGATAATTGCTATGCGTCTAGGACGCACCTTGCCCCAAGACTACTGTCGAAAATACACAGCATGTTGTCCACAATTTGAGAGGAATTCTGGGTTAAATGCCAGATAAAGCTCACGGAAGAGCGCGCGGTTCCTCATGCTTGCGAGCAGTGATCTGTCTGTGCCCCCGCTCACCTCACAATATCCCCTAATAGCAGTGCCACCGGTGCAACTGTGGCTGGGAGTACAATGCCACTATCTCGTAATCTCCTGGTAGTGCTAATACAAAGTCTTCGTCGGACACGCTGTCGCTGTTGAAGGCATCCATTCTGGTGTGGCCGGGATAGTTCACATCACTCCTTACGGCTTTTCTATTGTGCAGAAAATCGACGATCTTATCTTAGGATCTTAGGGTACGGTGAAACGAATGCTACACTTCTTGGTTTCTGTGCATAGAACAAGTAGCTGTGCGAGACTGTTTTGCAGCTGGGCTCTGAAGACTGTCGACCACGGCAAATAACCTCTTCACAATCTTGTACCCTTTTCGCCTATGTTTACTTCGCGTTGCTACCTATTCTTGCGTCTAAACTGCATTGCAACCCTGACGAGAGGACCACCAGCGTCTACGTGATACACCGGATGTACACTTTTCACATTTACTTGAAGTTTTTACTTCTTATCTGTTCCTCGTTGTGCTTGCATTACGAAGCCACTACGTTCTCCCTAGCCCTCAACTAGCTCATATTATGAGGAGTGCGTACTGCAACCACAGAATTCATCTCCGTTCACAACATTCTTCCGTAATGAAGTTGCGATGTCTTCCCTGCTTCTGGCTTCTGGATCACTTATGAGACTACCCCTGTTTCTAGAGTGTGTCTGCGCACTATTTGTAGCTCAACGGATACTGAAGTGCTGTTTGGCTGGTGCCTCCCTTGATGGCACAGATTGCAGCCTTCACTGAAGAGCTCTGCTGCTGAAGCCGCACAAGAAAATACATCAGTTCGCATTCTTACCACTCTTCTGGAGACGTGTGGTGCCGTAAGAACGTTAGCAAGTGATAAAGGTTCAAACCGCGCTAAGCTGCACTGCTACTCCTGAGCTCGCGCCTAATTACTATATGGGTATGTACAACGCGACTGCATCCTTCAACTATTACTTAGGTGTCGTATATCCCTCCACACGTTTCCATCGTGCATGCGTTCAAATTTCTATCCCCATTTAAAGGGCTACTTCGTCGCCAGGTATGCGTGTGTGGATCCCTTCACATGTACATGTCCGTAAGTACGTGTACGCATGGAGTTGCAGCCACACGAACGAGATGGGCAGGCAACCATTCTTCCATATGCAAGACCTAGCGATCCGCTTTCGGGAACTCCGTTAGCAGAATTAGATGTATAGGTGGACGGAGCAGAAAAACCCAGATGAGTAAGCGTCAGAATATAGTCAGTTGTTATGGCGTGTGGTGTTTTCTGCGTGACGGACGAGGGGAAGAAGAACAAGCGGGAAGCCCCTGACAGAATAGAAGCGGTAGCAGCTGTTTCACAGGGGGAAGTAAGAAAAAGTAGCCCAATACTGAGGGAAAGGAGAAGGGTCACTGCAGAAGTTCCTGGTACGATTGAAGACGAGGACCTTACAGGCCACACAGCGCCACCGAACTATCTACCGCATAAAAGGAAAGGAGCGCAGAACGGGAAAGTAGAAGAAGACGTGAAGGAACAAGACAAAAAAAGTGGAGAAGAGGAGCAAGACGAATAAGTAGGGGATGTTGTTGTAGATGGGGCTCACGTGGAGACGTAGAAACCAGCAGACATCAGTGACTTAAGTGAAAGGCGGAATACACTTGAGGGTGCCATGAAAATGCTCGTAGGAACGCAGAGCAAGATGAAGACGATTAAGAAATCGTTGAAAAAGGTGAATCTTAATATGTTGCTCAATTCCGCATAATGCCCAAGGATCCGCATCACTGAAGAAGACAATATGGGATGCATTCAGAAGGAAGCAGGGTTGGGCGTTGATTCGTTGATGGCAAAGGCGTACTCACTTCGTAAGGGGTAGGAAGATTTTTCGATAGAAATCCTTCTTTTCCATAGGCTCACACAGGAATGCACACATTCAAACATGTATACATACATGCGTGCAATCATCATTTTGTTGTGGTAACTGAGCGAGCAAGGTCCGACGAAATAGGAAGAAAAATGCTAATATCGAAGGCGACTGCAAGAGAAGGTGTCCCCAACAGGGCAGCCCAGGGGTCAGTTTGTTTCCTGGGCCCCCGGTGAAAATCACACACTGCGCGACTAGATTTAAACTGCAGAGTAAGAAGAACGAGAATTTCGCAGATAAGACGGACGGAAAAATCTATGCGTGCGCGCACGACACTCGTACGCGTGTAACTAGTTACAAAGAGCTACGTTTATAGAGGCATTCACAGCAGCGAATTAATCAAGTCTAGATATTTTTATTACACGTTTTTATATGGGCGTCCCCGCAACGGAGATACTGTAAAACCTACGTAAGTTTCTTTCGCTGTCCACACGCACACACGCACACATCCATCGTCATGATCTGCGTGAATGCACCATAATCTTCTCACTGTTGATCACGTTTCATTACGTAGCCATTCGATCAAAGTGGCTCGACGGCACGCTGGGTAGGGCGACAACCGCTAGCACGATCTAAGTGCATATCGTTTCAAAGTGCTCGACCAGGTGAGGCCACATTCATCGCCCTTCAGCGCACAAGCTCCGTCCCCTTATCGCGGCGTAACCAACAATTTTCCCCAGCCCATAGCCCATATGGGAAACCTGCATTCCTCTCCTCAGGTATCTAAGGTACATGGATTATCTGCCACGTATGTCTCGATAGGCTCTGCCATCGTACATCTGAGTGTTTCGCATTCCATGAGGTATAAATCTGTCAAAGATCGTGGCCAATGCATGTACCACAACACATGCAGTATTCGTATACCTGACATATGTGTACATGTATGTACACATATGTGTATTATGTGTGCGTGGGTACGTTCATTGCTTCCCTCTACTGAGCGATGGCAGCGACCGCTGTACAAGGGCACAGAACTGCTGAAAATCTACTTCCGCTGCTTGTCCTTGTGAGCTTTTTCCATCGCCACCAGTGACACCACTACCAAGCAGATAGGCAGCGGTGTCAGTCCCGATTTTCACTTGGACACGTTCGGCGAAGGCGACGAGCTCATTGGCGCTAACGCGACCATCCCCATTCGTGTCTACGAGATGGAATATGTCCTCGAGCACTGCGGGCAGCGGCTGCCCCAGCTGCTTCATAAAGAAGGAGAGAAAAGTGGAGAAATCAACCCTGGCGGAGGCAGCAGATGGTTTCCCGGGCGATGTGGCAGATGCAAGGAGCTCCTTGAGCAGCGTCTTAATTTGTTCATCGTCTACGTCACACCCAACTCGGTCGCACATGAAGGTTCGCAGATCCGTCTCGCTGATATGACCGTCGCCGTCGATATCTACAGCTTTGAACAAGCTCTCCAGCTGGTCTGTGCCCTGAGGAGCCATAGTCACATGCGACCTTGGGACGCGCCGCACGCTGCACGAAAAGGAACGGCGTCCAACGAAATACGGCTCTCATCAGCCGCGAAAGGCGGCGGTTGAATTTTTGGTAGCCGAAACCAGCATCTGTAGCCTTTTGCACAAACGAAAAGAAATTTTGCAGGGACGAAGACACAGGCAACACGGAGGAAGCCACAAGCATCAGGGACGAAGCCATACAGCAACCGCAGCCGGTAGGGGAGAGAGCGCAGGCTTCAGCTCGCCGAGCTGCAGACGGAGAGATACGGAGTACCGCTCCAGGATGGTATATTTGGACCCCTGGCTGCGCTAGGTTGGACACCTTTGCTGGTTTTTCGGTCACATGGCACAACCAACTTACGGAAACCCAAATGCCTCATACACAAGCGTCCTACCCAATGTTTTATGGGACCCCCTGGTACTGCGGCTCGTGCCACGTGAACGATACGGCCGACTACCGTATTGAGCAGGTTACAAACACACGTGCATGGGTGAGCCACGTACGCAGCATTTGCTTCGTTCCCCTCACGTACCTCAACGATTAAGTCCATATTATGGACAACAACGCCTACCGCTGTCAGACTCGGGCACAGTGAACTGCCTCGTCGAAACTTCAACAGTCTACAGGAGGACAACGTGAACTGTGTGCGGCATTCGCGCTAGTTGTGTATGCCTTTGCTCGAGTGGTTGCGTACAGAGGGTGATGTCACTGCAGCCAGCTGAGCAAGGCACACCTCTATGATTTTGATACCCTGTAATGAGGTGTGGGGAACAAGACCGCCTCCAAGCGCTCGCGCTTTTCCTCTTCAACGCTCCGTACACAGCGTAGACTCTATACCGTTGTGGTCGAAATTCACTTCCAGGAAGGACGTCCCTCGTACGTACCGGACCGCTAAAACGTTCTGTTTTTTCGTCTGTAACCGCAGTCCTCTCTCCATACAGCCGCATCCCCAAGTGTAGATAGCACTGGAGTCAACGTTACGTCCAAGAAGAAGCCTACCGAATTTTATGTAACGTCCAATATTTTTATGACTTTCCTCAAACGCTCTTCTCACTCCTTGTCAGTCATTCTACAAGAAAAAATGTGTTACACTTTGGCTACTCCTGTCCTCTTGAGCTCCAACAAGGAGTACCAATGATTCTGAGTGTACGGCAGTCTTGATGACTCAGCGCTGGAACCCCGCGCTGCACACTGTTTTCTCTCAACGAAACTGCATACGCTAAGCCTATGCTCTGGTCTCATTATCACCTGTGCGCTTTGCTGCTGAATACTTTCTTGTACCTTTCAAAAGAGTTTGGCACCAATCTTCCCAACTTCAACAGGTACACCAGAATGCATCGATCAGGCGTACACTCTTGCTGGTGATCGTGATTTCATCAAGGGTGGTTCTCCATGACGTCTTAATTGACACCATATAGGGAACCGATGCTTTTAACATCCTTGTGGTTCTAGCGGCGGTTTAAATGCACTCCATGTAGTTAAGAGACGCTTTTAACATCGTTGTGCGTCTGTCCTCACCCGTAGCCGAAAAGTGTCTCGTTCGGTTTGTGCAGTGTTCTTCGTAATGGCTGCAAGTGTCGATTTCGCTTGACGTCGACCGACTTCAGCAACAGTATCGCTTTGTTCGATTTCACGTCAAACCACTGTTGCTGTGTCTATTTCAGAGCTTCCACGTTGCATTACAGTGAACCCTGAAGAGGAGTTCAAACCCGTGGAAAATGTACTTCGTATTACTGCAGGCGCTGCGTCACCATGTTGCCAGGCCCATACGAGAAGCCTCAAGCAAGTACTTGCTTCCTTGCAGTGGTACAGAAGAGTGGACTGACTGCGAAAGGCGTCGAGAATCACCTCAGACACGCCAGCGAACAACTGTTAGCTCTGAACGTAGGTGGCAGGGTGACATTGTCGTGCACGCCATTTGAATTAGGTGTTCCAGCGCTCCAAGCTGGATGAGACGTGAACAGGTAGCTTCCAAGTCTATACAAGCACGAAAGCGGGCTGGGGGGAGGTGGGTGGCGCTACAAGGCGGGAAGCTGCATTGATTACGTTGGTGAAAACGTGTTAGTCCTCCACTCCCGCAGTTTGTCGTAGTACGTGTAGAAAGAATACCAAGCACGTCAGAGTTGCCGTGAGGTACATTTAGTGGTACGAGGGACACATGATATAAGTGGAGTGTGCTAAGTGTGTCGCAACTGTACTGGAACACCTTTGTTCGCTGTCCTGTTCTCAATGGCGAGCTGGACATTATGAGGGGGTAACGGCTAGAGACGGTCGTGTGATGAGAGCGACAGACGTTTTAAAAACATTCAAATGTATTGGCAACTTCCTGAACTAAGGGAGCCATCAGTCTACAGGGAGATGGCGATACAAGCAAATCCCAGTACTAGTGGATGTGTCCAGATTTACACCTTTCACGCTGGTGCAAGAGGACGCGGATTCGTGTGTGCTGATCGTTGGCCTATTGCCCCGTCGTACTCGCCCCCTTGCACCGCTACCCAGGCTTTGCACGGTAGAGTACCGGTAACTTTCAAATACAGCGAAGACGACGATCGGGAGTGAGGGCGACAGAAAGAAAAGAAGAGATGGCGCACCAAGAGACGGACAACTAAAGCAAGAATCCCCCTTGTTGTTCACTCATCGAGTTGCCGTGTGAGTACCACAGAATAGAAAGGGGACTTGAAGACGTCCATGTCAGACTCTGTCTCCTGTTGCAGCAGCCATAGGCCACACTTTCTCGGACTACAACGACATTACGCAGTCTACGGTACACATGCGTCGACTTGTGCACTGTTTTATATGTAGAACGGCTGTTCTACAGGCGGGACCAGGGGCGCGAGATGCGACGCTCTCGGATAGCCACAATCGCTAGGTGCAGCGAAGAAAAAGTGGAAGGTGCCACCTTGTGTGCTGGCTGGCTATCCAAGGGGAGAGGGGGAATCGATGCTGGCTGGCTCCTCTTCGACGACGAAAGAATTTTTTTCGTGTGTGGGTGTGTGTGTGCCTCTGTAAGGGGGAATGTCTTCTGTTTAACTGTGGTCCAAGGTATTTATCTGCTCGTTTCCAACAGCTGCCTTTCCCTCGAAGGCACACATGTTGGCCCTCTCGAGCCGAAGGTTTGCAGTCGGTAACAATTTTTTAGGTAACTCTAGGTAGTGAAACAGCAACTCATTTTCCCCTTCCCACCAATTTATTTTAGGGTTGACTTTTAATCTGGGAAACCGTGACAGATGAAGGCGGAAGAACTGGTATTGCTGCAAGGTAATTTTGGCTGACCAAGTAGCGACACTACACGTAGCGTCGTGATACAGCGGTGTTGTATGTGGCGCGGTAGACACTCATCGCTTTTCCACATTGGCGTACACAGTTTAACAACGACCTTTGTAAGCAACTTTTGAAGGAGTGAACACGTACAGTATTGAGCAACAGTGGGAAGTGTGAACACGTATACTGGGTGTGAAACTCGAAGAAGGGGTCATTACGCGGTTTTTTCCCCGTACGTTCACTCCGCAGGAAATTCATCAGTCGAGCTTGTGCGAGTTCGGACGAAATGCTCCCCATCGTGGCCATGATAGGAACAACCAAAGCACATTGACTGAAAGCAGTGCATACACGTGTATCATCACAGCGGGTTGAGCAAGGTGTGGGTAGTGGCAGTGTACCTTTTGTTATGCTCTTGATGAAGCAGAACTGTACTGTGCGAAAACGAAAAACAGGTTCGGTGGCCAAGCTCGCATTCAACTGATTGACAGGTAATTCTACGGTGCCGGCAAAGAAGTGCAGGCCTACCGTGGGGTATGGCAATGGATCGGCGACGTCACTCGTTAGTGTGAGTCGACTTAGATCGTGAATACGTGCTCCTCAAGTGTCGACGTTTTGCCTCTGCCATCTGGCTCTTTCCGATGTTCTTTTTCATCCCATTGTCCCAATCTTACAGTGTCAACGTTTTGCGTCTGCCATCTGGCTCTTTCCGATGTTCTTTTCCATCCCAGTCTCCCAATCTTACAGTATGCACGTGGATTGCCACGACAATTAATGCCTGCGGCATTGCGGGTCCTGCCTGAGCGGAGCGACTGAAAGAAACCTTTGCCTGCCGCTGTTTGTTACCGTACGTTACCTCCACTGCGCGCGGCAGAAAGTCTCTGCTTTCTCGTATCTGGCTCGCTACGTTCTTTCCTTTTTCCCTGCGGCGTAGAGGACGTCCCGGTTCCTCTTGCTATCCCTCTCCTACATTCCGCTCTGTTTGTTTTTTATCATCCGTCCGTGCGGCGCAGTTGCAGAACAACACAAGCTTATAAAGCTGGGTGCACCTTCCGATGGCTAATGTAAAATGAAGAATCCTTTTGCCTGGTGCTTCGGTCGTGGTAAGAAGGGCAGGAGGAAGCCAGAGAAGCGACAACGAGAGGAACCAGTAGCGGACGAACCTGTCCGCCTGCGGTATCCCCTCTTCGACCCCCGCACAACTGAAACGCAACCTGGTGATCTGCCGCCTACGCCTTCTGATCGTTCGAGTTGCCCGTCTGTGCCAGAGGAATTGGATACCCACGAGAAGATTACTCTTCCCAAAGACGAGGAAGAGGAAGAAACGCCTTTCGTGGAACAAAAACAAGAGGAGGGACCGAAGGAAGTACAAAAAGAGGAGTCGCCAGCGCCGCCGCCATCACCGAAAGAAGCACCGGCGGATGCCGCTCCTCCTCCTGCTGCTGCTCCTGCTGTTACTCCTCCTGTTGAGGAGAAGACACGCAAAAAAGAACGACCGAAGGCAGAGCCTGGACCAACAGAAGCTACTCCTCCTAGAGAACTCACTCCAGCACGGGAACGCTCTCGTAGTCGCCCGACTCCTTCAGGGCCATCTGTTTCACCTGAACCCCCCTCCACGACGGGCGCAGTTGCTCCGCCTTCTACACCACCGGAAGCAGAAGCTTCTGTTCCTCTTTCTCGTCAGACGCAGCCGCCCTCGTCTGCGCCTGCTGCACCAGTGCCGCTGCCACCGCCTCCGCCGGCGGCGTCGAACTCTCAACTCGCCGAAAGCGCACACATGCGAAAAGAGGCTGCGATGTCGCCGTTAGAGAAACTAGCCAGCGCGCGTTTGGCGAGACACCCAGGCGAAGCTCTGGAAGAAGCAGAAGCAGCGACGGCCCCTTGCACGCCTCCCGAGTGGGAGGAGGGCCCCGTCGTTGCAGAAACGGAGATGCAACAACTGGAACGCACGCGACGTCTACAGCAAAAATTGCTCGCTCTTGAAGAGAGTCTAGACGCAGAAGAACTGCAACTATGCCACGACAGCACCAGACGCAGACGCAAAGTCAGAAGAGAGTTCCCACGTTACCGGGTAAGCTGGCGTTGTGTACAGGCCGCCATCGACTTTTACGCAGACGTTCAAGACGGAATCCTGGAGGATATAAGAATGCGCCTTGACGCCCACGAACCCAAAGACTGCAGAATATGCAGAAACATTGATTACAGTGATGTTCCAGTGCTTCCATAGAGAGAAGACCACGACCGTGCAGTGAGCAACGCGTGGCCCTTTCTTCAAATCGGCAGATTATGCGCAGACGTCGGCTATAAATGTAGCGCTTCGGCTTTTAGGGAGAGACCGAACGCACCACAGGGCGGTGAAGTGGCGCGCGGAATATGTAGAAATTTGGATCAGAATGTACCGCTAGTAGACCGACGGAAAGAAGACAGGGGAAGTAAGAGTGATGCGCAGCTACGCACGAAACGTTACAGACTGAGACGGGAGAGGTCGGAAGAGCTGGAGGTGCACAACAACAGTAGTATCCCGAGAACAAGGACGAGAACTGGAGATCGCCTCGACAAAGTATTTCTCAAAAGCAGATCGTCTGCAAAGGGCTACCGAAGAGACTGAATGACTAGACGGAGAACGCGTCATCCGACAACCCACACAATGTCTGCAGAGGGGGCCGGAGAAAGCCACTGAGTTCCAACGTGAGGGCATATTTGTTTACACCACCATTCCGATAGTTGCGGGGGAAAGTTTGTAATATCAGCAACTTAAATTGTGAAGACCAGTTTGTTTCACATGTGTTGAGACGATAGCGGTGCAACGAAGGTGTGCGGAAAAGTGGTGTCTCCTGCTCCTGTACAAAGTCGCAGAACATTATGTCGTTCTGCCGAGAAAGTGTAAGCGGACGGAGTCTGCAAGTCACAGTGAAATGGCACAACTAATGCCGGCGGAAGATGGGTCCCCCAAGTGCTCCGTTGGCATTTGGGGAGCGAGACGGGGAAGCTGCAAAGATTGGTGCAAAAGTAATATTTTGCTCCGAGCATACGTCTGGGAAGTGGGAAAATTGTTTGATGTCTGAGTATTTAAATGGGAAGAAATCGCACTGTCACGGATATGTAGTTTTTGTCGGCCGGTTGACCTGTCTGTCTCATTATGTTTTCCTTTTTTGTATATCCTACGTAAGCGCATTCTCAACGTTTGACTGCTCCCAGATCTGATACGTCCATAGTCAATGTTAAGGCACCATTAGTTGAGGTTGTGCTGGTTGACGTCGGTCTTGACAAAGTCAGAAAGTTCGAGTGTTTCCGGACGTCGGAAGACGAGCGTTGACAATTCTGTGCCGTCACTCGGTGTATTATTGTTCGTCGGCAGAGTGATAATACGGTTCAGGCCCGTTGCCTGCATTAATATTTCTGTTGTGGGAGCTGGGCTTCACTATGCAGGTCCTTTGCTACCTTGTAGTGTGCGTATTCTTTCCTGTGGCTGGGGGTGCAGAAGAGGGGAGAGAATAGTCGGCAGACTTTCAAACATGTTGCGGAAAGCGAGAATGAATGCAAGCGGCTGTGCGTCACTCGTGCACATGGGGACGATGGAGGGAAACTGGGTTTGAAAAGGTAAGCGGGGCGCACTCGTGTGGACTTCGAACAAGAAAGAAAGTGGGCCACAGCAACTGAAAAGTGAGTTGTGGATCCTTCGTTAGCTAGTAAGTGAAAGAAGACCGAAATGACGGAGGGGGACTGGAAGATCATGCTTTATGTTCGTGTGTCTTAACTCATGGAGGAAAACACCATGTAGTGAAGCTTCGTCTTCGGTTTTTCGGAATATAGGAGGCGGAGAAGTCAGGGAGAGGAGTCGGCGACACATCCACTTCTGCACTCTGAAAGAGAAAGAAACTGGAAAGTGGGAAAAGGCGACAAGAGCGGCGTGTGCGCGAGTGCATCAAGTATTGAGGTAACGAGGGCGCGACAGGGGATACATATGCAGGTAACTTAATCTGAATGGACAGAAAGCAGGAGGACGGGTGCGACTGGGGCGACACTGAAGAATGTGCACCGTATGGCCATCTATCAAGGCTGGCCCCCTCCTGGAAAGATAGGACTTGTAAAACATTCCCTCTGCTGGTTTCGCACGTACCTCGTGAGGATTTTCCCGGCTGCTGCTCGTTTCCATGCTTCTGAAAAGGCTTCTGCACTTGGCCATCTGCGTCTCGTCGGCCCACCGTGGTCCTTTACGCGCGGCAGAAAAGTCGCTCCTTGAGTTAGTGAATTTGAGGTGGGATCCGGTACCGGATGGGTTATACATGTATTAAGTGCGTATCCTTGTTTTGCTGTGGGATCTCACAATGAATGCATACAGAGAGTTTCAACAGTTGACGGGAAGTCGTGTTTGTGGGTACGGATATGGATGCCTGGAGAGCCTGACATTATGGAGAGCCAGTTGCTGAGTGCAAGCAGCATCAGCGTTGAGGCCGAATCCGTGCCACTTACTGTAGAAACACTGTTTGTCTCATCACTTTGCGAACGTCGTCTTCTATGAGTCCGTCGTCGTGCGTGTTGACGTCGATGTCTGTATAGTTTGTGGCGTTCTGAGAATTCTTGTTATCAGCCTAAAGTGACAAACCGCTTCCGTAGCGCCGAAGCCGCACCGGGACACCGCTGGTGAAGAGGCGGCACATGGTAGCAGAAAAGATGTATACGCGTGTACATACGCACATGCGTATGCATACACACCTGAGGGAGACCGAAGTGGAAATATTAGCTTATTGTAATGTGTGATGCCTACAACTGAGATACATACCTGCGTACGGAGAGAGATTTCGCCGACAATAAACGTACACTAGTGCGCGCACGGAGGTACCCTGATAACCACAAGAGGAGAAATAGAGGGACAGCCTTTGTAGCGCAGCACGCTTCCTTCAGGTCTGAGTTGTAATCTGGCGTTTTTGTAGTCGTGGAATCCTTCGGCGTGCGTGTGCGTGGAATCATACACGTTATTTCTCCGCACAGCCGCGGGTGCAGGTGACTTTGCATCAGGTTTGAGTATGCAGAGCATAGACGGATTAACTGTCCTCTCATGCTAACAAAGAGAATTGCCTGCAGGTGTCCATCGTCCACTGCTTCGAAGATGATCGAAACACACGTGTAATCTAACGTAACGATGTATCGGCCGTAGCCGGCCTTCGCAGCAGTCGGCGACACCGACACCTTTGTGCACTTAACACACACATCAATAAACCATACGTACACTACAAGCGTATCAATACGTGCTGATTTATTGCCCGAGGTGCTCCTCTCAATTGTTTCCAGACTGCAACAAGTACGCCAACAGCCTCCTGAATGCCGTGCGCGCGGCTGGTTCCGATTAGAACGTTCTAGTAGGATCACGTTGATAATGACCTGAACTCTGTGATAAGGTACGAGTAGTAAACCTTCGTATCTGCCTATATGTACACTTACAATGAAATCTTTCTTGTTCCTGTCGCCCGCAACACAACAAGGCAGAAACATATTACTCTACAAAACATATATATATATATATATATGTATGTGTATATGCATGTACATGTGTTTTGACGCACAGACATACTGCGTGTGCTTAAAAGCACGCTGCCTTGTGCTGTGTTCTGTGTATGTAGGAAGCGAGGCGAAGAAACGCAAGCGTATTCTCTGTGAATGCAATAATTCCCAATCCTTTTTCGTTGTTAATGGATAGGGGGAGCCTCTCCATAAAAGTAAACGAATATAGAACAAAACTTTCTGTAGAAACTATGGCCCGATAAACATAATTATCTCTTATTAGTCTCTGTCAAATCTGTTTTTTCAGTCCAGCGCCCTTCTTTTATGTGTGCCCATCCACCTCAGCAGTGCGTGGACGGCGAGGCATTGTGTAAAGAGAAACATGTTGGAACTTCATATATGTGTTGACTTGTACACAGGTGTTTGCAAATATCCACAGGTGTACATCTATACATCTCCGTACGTATTGAATATCTGTACATATGTGTAACGTCGCAGGCGAGTAAGTACACAAGCCCATTATACACATGCTATACGTGTACGTATACGGATGAGAGTTCGTCGCATCTTCCCACGGTAGTGGCTTGTAGAGCGACCCACTGTCTGGCACGTGCTGATGGTCTGTGAAACAAGAGCCTTTCCATTTGTGCGTCTCCACAGCGGAATACGCTTTACTACAAGCTACACGAAGACGAGGTTTCCTGCGCGAGAAAAAGAGCGTCTGTACTCGTAGCAGCAAGTGAGGCAACGGATGTGACTCGCGTCCTGAAGGAGCGGCGCTGCACGTGCTCGACTCAGCTGACTCGGCAATTGCGTCCCGTGTAAAACCATTCGTGAACGACTTTACAGAGAGAGCAAGACAGACGTAGCGCCATCTGTGGCGGTTGTCGGTGCACGCGTCTGCGCCCGTTCGCACTGACATTTGGGAGGCCGCAGGGAGCCACATTTGCAAACCGACAGCAAAGAACGCGAGAGAGGAAGCGTTATAGATGCAATTGTCCGCCCACATACGGAACTTATCACTGTAAAAGACAATGGCTGGAACCTTCCCTCTGATGGTGCTTCTCGACAGACGACAGGAACAGCCACTTCACTTCACGTCGCGTCTTTCCTTTCCGACGCGTGCTTCCTCGTGCACGAAAAAACCTCCTCACTCCTGCTCCTCTCTTCCTCTCTTGTTTGCACATGCAGAGATGTAAAGCTACGTGCAGGCATATACGAAAGGATGTGCGACCACACACGAAAGATTTGCAAAAAGATACAACGGCAGACTTACACGTGTACGTGTGACACGTGCATTCCTGCGTCTAACCATCCATACACTTCTCTTCTGTATGTCTCGGGCACCCTATATAGACCCTGAAGCGGGTGGTGTACGTGTACGTACACGCACGCATATACAGACATACATAGATATACATTCTGCACCCTGTCAACGCGTGTATCTATTATTATGCGAAGTATTTGCATAGACGTACAGACCCACCTGCCTACAGATTAGAAATGCACACGTCTGTGTCTCGCGTGAAGCACTCACTCTCTTTTCTGTATACGCACATCTACTTTTCACAAGCAAAGGGATCCACAGGTGTACATTTTTACACACACATGCATATGTACCTTCACGTCAGTCACCCTGGGGCGACCCGGCAGGTGTACCTATGCATACATTTATGTGTATGTATATGGGTAGATACACACACGCACACTCACACACACAGAAGAATAGACCCACGTAGGCGCACTCTATGTACGTGCATACATACTTTTGCATGCATGTACATAAATCGTTTGATAAACATACACATACATATATACGTACGCTTTTCTGTAGTTGCAGACAAGCAGACGTATATGGTGTATTTTCTATGACGTGTATGTAGAAGTAGCCGTCACTGATTGATGCGCGCACTCTGGGTACGTATACGTATACGCAGGCCGAGCGTGAGTATCAAATTACACACCCTGTGGATATTCGGCCGGTTCTCTCTGACCGGCTAACCAGGAGCCAGCCCCTGCCTTCTCGGTGGAAAGACTGGGGACAAAGACGGGACGCCCGCGAGAGCCGCTTCGACTTGCTGCTAGCGTTAGGTGGTGTTTCGCTTCTGTTATGCTTCCTCCGCCGCCTCTTCCGCCGTCCTGTCTTCTTTCTTCGCAGCCGCTCTCTTCCTTTTTCATTTCTTCTTCTTCCCCCCGGCCCCTTCCCCCACCTCCGCCTCCTCCCGGTACCTCTGCGGCGCGGACTTTTTTCTGTCCGGGTGACGCGGGGGAAGAAAACGCCGAAGAAATGTCACTTTCTGTATCTGTCACCTCGCTGTTTTGAGTCAACACGCATCCAGCAAAAAGAACAAGAATTATCCACAGCAAGCGCGCCCGTCCCAAGTATACGTGTGTGTGTGTGTGTGTGTGTGTGTGTGTGTGTGTGTGTGTGCCTCTCCTGTAGTCGGAGCAATACGAGTGGTACTTACACCCACTGCACGGGTCACAGGAGGAGGAGACGGGTATACTTTTCGACAGTCGAGTGGCCGTCGTCCGAAGGGTCGTTTTAGTGCGTAGTGATAGAGAAGTAGCAGGTGTTCGTAGCAGCAGTGTACCAACAGGACGCATTACACCAGCGTTAACGGGCAGCTCCAGCTAGTCTGCACCGTCGCAGGCATCCTGCCGTTCGTTCTTCTGGCGTTTCTACACTCGTGTCGCAGCCCTACTCCCATCTTCATACTAGGAGTATCAAAGAAGCACCGCTAAAAAACAGTCCCGGCAGCAGAACTCCCCACTGCAGCAATTCATTCGAGCCCCCAAGCCACCTTCGCGGTCGCAGAGTGATGCGAAGAGTGCTTCCCAGGGGGAGCAGCAGGACTCGTGGAATAAAGACACACGCTTTAAGGCGGAGGACGGGATTCTACGCTGACGGCTCGTAGTGGCAATGAAATAGTACTACTACGACACACCACCCCCTTCACCCTTCCCGACTATGAACGAGGGCGAGAATATGCGGGACCCGTCGTCGACGTACTGCGAGTCGGTGTGTGCGACAGCAGTCCACAAGTGAATACTAGGAGTCCTACCAGGAAGACACGTGTAGCAGTCTTAAGAGAAGGAGCAGTCCACAGGAGAATAGGAGTCAAAACAGGAAAACATGCGTAGCAGTGTCGACACTTTCACCAGCCGTGGGACTCTCCTCGCAGCAGGAGACAAAACGATCATTGCGAAGACGAGAGAAACTGGACGCGTACTCCTGATGGGAGGATCCACATACTATCACGCAGGAGTGCAGACACCCGCATATATGTAGGTACACAGAGCTATACATATATATATATATACATGGAAACAGTAATAGTGGTAGGAGTGGCACTGGCACCCGTTGTACTGGGAAAGGTAGGAGTTACACCGACACGGAGAGGGGGGAAGAGAAAGGGAAATGTACACACAGAGAGACAGACACACGTAGCGGCAAAGGAATGTTTTTTGAGAGAATTTTCTGCATGCGTGTCACAGAGGACGTAAAAAGGAACCCGCAGATGGGAGGACGTGGACGACGTGTGCTGGGTCTACATGGAGAGAAAAGGAGAGAACGAAAGACAGCGGACCCACGCAGCCAGAAATACCGCACGGGCGACCCTACGTCAAATCGAGTTAAAAGAAGCAGACACCTGCAAGGAGGTGGGAGGAGACGGAGAAAGAGAGGAAACGCGAGTTTTTCTAGGTCGCCTTTTGTACACAGACGTGTCTCCGGACACCGACACGGCGAAGGGCGGGGGCGAGCGAGCGAGTAGGCACGCGGCCTTCTCTCTCTGTCTCTCTTTCTTTCTCTCTCTTCTGCCGAAGAAACAGTCGCTCGTAGGAAACCCATCCATCTCCTCGGTGTTTCATTTAAAAGCGTCTTCTCCCAAGTGAGACAGTTCAGCAGCAATGGCCTCTGTCAACTCGGCAGGAACAAGCACGTGTCTACGTGTCGACGTGCGTTAAACATTCGTGAGTATCTACAACAAATAGAGACGCACTCACGTCTTGCGCACAGGTGTGGTCGCTCCTCCATGTAAGCCGTTTCGAATATACTTTTTCGTGGCGCAGCTACGTAGTACAGAGAGAAGAGGTAGTCGCGATGGCGTGGAGCTGAGGAAACACGTTCCCGTTCGCAGCCGCGGTACTGGCTGCAAACTTTTTGAGGAAGTCGTGGAAAGGGAGGAGAGAGAGAGGAAACCCGCACAAGAACAGCAGGGAAGTCAACGCGGCAAAGCGCACCCCAGCAAAGTGCACCCCAGCAAAGTGCACGCCGGCAAAGTGCACGCCGGCGAAGCGCATGCGCGTGTCCTCCTCGTCGCTGCTGTTCTCTCTCTGTCTCTCCGCCCCAGCACGTGTCTCTTGTGAACGCTTGCTAGCGGGGATGCCGCTTCGACTACGTCCTCTGCGGGAAGCCACTCCCATCCCTCTTGTCCACAGATACACACATGCACAGAGACACTTCCCTGCACTGCCCACACACAAATGCGCCCTCCTCGTGGCCCAGACGACACAGAGAGAGAGAGTCAGAGAGAGAAAAAGCGAAAGAGAGAAGAGACATGCTCCGTCACACTTCCCACACACTTATAATATACACAAACGTAGCTCGACGCGCGCGTGGAGTGCGCCTGCTCGCGTAAGAAAACGCGTAGGGTCACGTCCAAGAACTTCCGCGGGGACCAGGGGCAGCGAGAGCTGCGTACGAGAGTGACGCGTGTCTGTGTGTCTACGTGTGCCCGTCTGCGGGTCCATTACTCTCAAGGTAGACACATGTGTGTCACCGCCGTGCGAACGCGCCTGCAGAGGGGGCGGCGTCGGGGAACGGGGACGCAGATCCCCAGCTTTAAAGGAATGCCCCTGTCCCCATTGTTGCGTCTCTTTCTTCCTCTCCTTCCGCTCACAAAACGGCCACGGCAAATGTGTGGACGTGCTTCGTCGGTGAGTGTACGGACGCAGGCAAGCAAATGCTTGCAGGTGTGCGGCCGGGTGCAGATACTTCCCGGAGAGGTGTACACGTACATACATATGTATGCGGGGGAACTTACGTAAATCATCTATATACTACGTCTGCGCATGCGCAGAGAAACGCACGTGACGCACGTGTGCCAATGCTTGAAGAATGTGTGTGCCACACATATACGTATACACGTGTCTGCAAATGCCCACACATACACATACATACGTATCTGTAGATGTGTGTGTGTGTGTATACAAATCCTCATCGAGCTTCTCTGTACGAATGTATGTGGGCGGATGCATGCCCTACAGAGATAACCATGCGAAGTTCTCCGTCTTCTTCTTTTTATTTCCTGCTGCTGCTCTTCCTTCTGCGCCTCACCCCCCTGCCCTGCTGCTTCTCGTCGTGTGGCTGAACGGACTCAGCGGGACGCAGCAGACAGAGTACTTCTACCCAGGTGTACGTACAGTAGACAGCCCCACGGAGGGCTCCTTTTCCCGCTTTTCTTTTCGTTACTTGAGCCCCTTCCTTCCTACGTGGGTACTTATCGACGGAGACCAAACCCCCAGCGACTTCTGCAGCTCGCACATGCGTGTATATATCTCTCGACAGAGACAGCAAGGAAGAGAGACACAAAAGAAGAAGAAGTGTCTGCAGATCAACCAGTCGATCGAAACTTGTTGCTTTCTCTCTTCGCTCCAGCACACTGCAGATATTCCACCGTCTCACACAGGCAGCTACTATTACATACACAGAAGTGTCCCGAGCTTGATGCTCGTACACATATACATATGCCCGTCTCTATCTACACACACCTTGACATATATATGTGTACACTTTTACGTGTATACGTAAATACAGAAAGGTACTACTAGCTCTGTATCTCTCTACACACACATACGTGTATGTACGGACGTATGTTCGTCTCTCTCTATCTAATTACATGTATATGTGTACGCCTACATATGTATGTTTGTGTGTACTGCTACGTATGTGCTTATTCCTGTGTTATATGCATGCGTTTCTCTAGTGAACGGAGCACCCTGGTATACCTGTTCATGTCGTAGTTAGGATGGGTAGAAGACTCTCGAAACTGCCGATGGGAGGGGGGGCAGTGCAGCGGGGGGCGGTTGCTCTCCTGTCGCACTTCGTCGTCTTCCTGCCCGGGCTCGCGCTCCTGCTGTTGCAGCCGCTGTGTTTCCTGCTGCAGCCGTTGCTGTTGCCGAGTAACCTGCCCCACGGGCCGGACGTGGATGACGTGTTCCGGCAGTTGTCCTGCTCCTGCTGTCACGGGAGCCGCTGCTGCTGCTGTCGCCGCTGCTGTTGACGCTGCTCCTGCTGCTGCTGTCGCTGCTGCTGTTGATGCTGCTGCTGCTGCAGTCGACGGCGCATCCCCGAAGTCCGCGCCGCCGTCCTCTGCCCACTTGGCTGTCCCTCCTGCTGCGGGGCAAGCTCTGCCGCTGTTTCTGCTGCTGTTGCAGGAAACGCATGCCTGCTGCCCCACTTGCTGGTACTCCTCAGGGTTCTCTCTCCTGGCCCCCCAGCCTTCTCCGTTGACGCTGCTCCCCGTTGGCGTAGCAGCGCAACGTCCTCCACCAGCAGTAGCGGATGCTGCAACACGTCCTGCAGCAGTAGCAGCGTCAGCAGCAGGAGAGACACACGCGAATGCGCCAGCCCCTTCCTCTGCTACGCTGTAATTTGCTTGTTTGCCGCACGCGCTGCGCGAGGAATTCACCGCAGGAAACGGAGAAGAAGCAGCCGCAGCAGCACTGCCGGGGACAGGGATGCGTCTTCCTCTTTCTCCTTCGCCGCCGCCTCTTCCTCTGCGGCTACTGTCACTTCTGGAGTAGCCACAAGGAAGAGATTCTTCCCTCCGGCTAAGCGACTCACCCACTTCCTGCTGCCCGTGCTGTTCCCCTTGCTGCTGCGTCCACATCCTTCCTTCCACTGCCACCTTTCCCTGTCCTCCGCCTGCTTCGTACGCCCCTCCTGCGTCCGCATACCTACAACGCTGCTGCTGTGGCTGCTGCTGCTGCGGCTGCTGCCGCTGTGGCTGCTGCCAACGCTGCTGCTGCTCCCACTGCTGCTGCTGCTCCCACTGTTGCTGCTGCTCCCACCGTTGCTGCTGCTCCCACTGCTGCTGCTGCTCCCACTGTTGCTGCTGCTCCCACCGTTGCTGCTGCTCCACTGTTGCTGCTGCTCCCACTGCTGCTGTCGCTGCCATGCTGTGTTGCTGC